>MPUH01000739.1:0-37570 GCA_001970955.1 Stentor coeruleus | reverse complement strand
AGTATATTGAGTTAGTTTATGTCTTCTAGTAAATTAAATTATGGATTTGTCTATTGATAAGTTTTTATAAGGAATTTAATATTGCACAGAAGCTGGATTTTATATGATAATGTTTGATTTCTTAATAATTAACCCATTTTTATTGATGATAAAATTGCTAAATACCTTGCAAATGCTTTAAAATAAATAATAGTAATATTTTTTTGATTAGACTACTTTGAAAATTTGTCTTTGTACTCTAGTGAAAACTTTGTTCAGGTAGTTTTATGATTACCATAAATATAATAATGGAGATATATTCAAATAATTCATTCTCACTCAAATCATGCCAATATTAATCCCTCTCCTTTATTCTTCCTTCCTTCTTTCTTTCCTTTTGCATCTAAATACTTGATTTTATATTTTGATATATCCTAAATTATTTCATTAAAGAAAAATAATTCTATAATTTCAGTCATTGAACTATTGTCATAAACTCTAACTCTTTTTTTTTCGCAATCAAGCTTAATTTCTTCAGAATATTCCAATCGCATTTCTTCATAAATTTTCTAGAATATTAGATGAAATCATCAACCCATTTTGATCATATAGAAGCCAATTTATTACCTTTGACTTCTCGCATAAATTTTGATATTTAATTTTTATCTCTTTGACTTCTCCCATAAATTTTGATATTTAATTTTTGACTCTTAGACACAATACCATTTCAAAACCAACTCTGTAAAAATATATTTCAAATGAACTGTGGAATAACTGGATTATTTTGTTGTATTCAGCCAACAGCAAGCGCAACCTTCCAACATACAAAACTTGAGTACAGTGGAGGTAAAGCTTACATGGATGTTTTCTGTCAAGTAGATGGGACCGTAATATTAGACACTGATTACTTATGTTTAAACAAGCCTCCACAATTAAATATAAGTAACAAGTAAGAACTATACAGATATTTTATAGCAAGAGAACCTGGGAATATGTCAGGAGTCGCTCGAGTAACTTTTCCATATGAAAGTGGAACTTATAATATCTCATATATGCGAACTGGGAATCATAGTGTTAGAGTCCTTGGAGAACTTAAAATAAATGTCCCTCCATATCAACGTGATTCAACTGGGATGACTTTTGATACTGAAGGATATTCTCCAAGATTTAGACCTTCACTTACTAAGAGATGTTCTTTAACTTCAGTTCAAGATTCAACAAAATATTTGACCAATGATAATGAAATTACCCCTTCGGCAAACTATGACAGTTTAAATGATAGAGTGTAGGTTAAATAATTAATAACTAATTGTTGGGTAAAGACTTCGCTTATTTATGGTTTTTAAATTTTTAGATAACACTTTAACAATTGTAAATAGTTTTTATGGACTTGTGAGTTATGATATAAAAAATTATGTGTGAGTTTTTTTGACATTATTAGTATAGTTTGATTAGAATTTTTAATGATGTGATTTTTTATATGATGCTATATAAAGAGTTGTTAATTTGATGCCTAGTGTATTAAATGTAATATCATTGATCTTATATGCTACTTTATATTTTAAGATAAGATGACTGAGGATTTAGCTTAAAATACACTCTAAAATATTTTTATATATCTTCAAAGGATATATCATATTCTTAATCCCAAAAATCCAAAATTTAGCAAATTTCCATATCTAATTCATTCCAACTGACACAAAAACTTACTTATTTCTGAAATAAGTTTTTTCATATTCTTTTGTTCTTATTATTAAAATTATGCTAATATTCTCGACGTTTCAAAAAAATTAGCAACAGCTAACCAAATACTATGCAAGAAGGGGAATATCTAATGATTATAAATGGAAGGTCCAAGAAGAGATAAACTTAAAGGCCTTCAGTTAATTCAAGAGCTTGCAATTCATTTGCGAGTCTCTAAAGAATGCTTAGCAACCTCCAATTTTTACTTCCAAATGGTAATAATCAACCTTAGTATACATCATTATGCCTAAGGAAGTTTAAGCCTCTACATTTGGCAGGTGCCTGTGTGTTTGCCGCATGCAAAGTATTAGAGCAGCCCAAACACTTAGAGTACGTTTGCCGAGGGCTTTACATTTTACACACGACAAGAAAGATCCAAGCCTTTCCTGATCTNCTTAGAGTACGTTTGCCGAGGGCTTTACATTTTACACACGACAAGAAAGATCCAAGCCTTTCCTGATCTCCAAGTTCCTCCAATTTCCCCTGGAATGTTGGAAAAGCTCAAAGATCTGATCCGCTTGAATGAATTTCTTTTATTAGATGAGCTTGGGTTTAATGTTAAAGTCAAGCTTCCATATAAACATATAATGAAGTACGTGGATAAGTTAGGTCTACAGCCAGCTTCGAAAAATAATTTTCTTAGAATTGCGTACCGATTTGCTAACGATTTTTATAGAACTTCTGCACCTTTAGTAAAGTCACACATTGCTATAGCAGAAGCTTGCCTTTTTTTGGCTTCCAAGACTTTAAAAATTGAATTAGCCTTGCAGCCAGAACAAGAAACACTTCAGTTTTTAAATAGGCAGTAATGTATCCATAAAGACCTTATTTTATATCAGTAATTCTTGCAGCATACAAATAATTGCCTTGCAGAATGAAATAAGCTCTTTCGGTCGTTATCAGGACAAACTTTAGGTCTTCTAAAGCATTTTAGAATAAAAACTAGCCATTGTTTTATCCAATCCCTTTTTACAAACCCCAAGGTCCCAAATCCTATCCTGGGTCCTAACAAATCTTTATAACCTTATCAAGACCTTTCACCCTACCCTAGCTCCTCTAAAACCTACTAAAATTCCCATCTTAGGAAAACCATATAAAACCATTCTTTAATAAATCCCATATCTAAAAAACTACGCAACAGGAGCTTTTTCTTACAGTTGTATCTCCACCTTCCATCATCATTTTCTCTCTTTTTTCAATCTCTCTTAACCGTTTCTGTATATCTTTTTCAATTTCCCTTTCTTTTCTCTTAAACTCTTCTTCAGCCGCATTTATTTCTTTTTCCTTTAAAACAACCTGATTTGCAATATGCGAATCTTTTTTCCCAGTTGGATTTTTTGTTGTATTAACTGTTGATGATAATAAATTTGAATTGTCGAGGATTTTACTTTCTTGATTAGCATAGGTTGTATCAGGTATATCTTGTAAAAAATCAGCATCAGATATGCTTATCCCAGCTCTGTATTTAATTCCTGATATAACAGTCAAGCTTCTATTTGAGTTTTCTTGGATTTTGCTTAATTCTTTAGCTTTTATCTCTTGAGTCATATCTCCATAAACACTAATAACTAAAGCTCTACTAGCGAATTCTTCAGCAATATCATGAGTTAAAATAAATTTATGGTATTTGAAATAATTGAACTTAGGATCAGACGTAGTTTGTAAAATAGGATCAGTTTTAAAAATCTCATCATTTAAAGCTCCCATTGTATATTGACAAAACAAATTTGTACTGAAAGCATGTGGAAGGTTTTTCCCTGAGTTGATTTTAATAGAAATTGTGAGTTCTTTTCCAAGTATATCTTTCATGCTTTCAAATTCATCTAATCCTCCTTCATCTAAACTTGGGGTTAAAGCAACATCAATTGTACCTTTTATTCCCCCTTGATCATTGATTATAGCCATAGCATCATCTTCTATAGCCGCTAGGTAGTAAGCGCTATCTAAATACATATACGCATGGCCTATAAGATGAAAATTGTTACTAAAACTCTCAACTGTATCAGAAAAAGGGTCATAATCCATATCAATATTCTGAGTATCTCCTCCTAGTTCAATCTGATTACATATTTCTTGCATATCAATCAATCTTCCATCTAATTTATCTACACTCCAATATATTTTAAAATCTTCAGATACATTAGGATATGCTACATTTACCCTAACTTTTGTATTTTGTAAACCTTTAGCTATACCCCCACCTTCTCTGTATAACTCAGGTTGGAACATAACATTTTTACCTAATAACACAGCACGCTCATTAGCTTCATTTATTTGATGTATTGCATGAGTTAAATGCTTTTTTAGTTCTTCTAATGCTAAACGATTTTCATCATGTTGTTTTATCATTTGTTCTTTTTTACGCATTTCTTCTTGCATTAAACGCTGATGTTCTATTAATTCTCGCTCTTTTTCGGCTAATGCTTTTTTAGCTGCGGCGTCATTTGGAGCTTTTTTGTTCATAAGTTCTTCGAGTTGCTTTTTTTCTTCTTCGAATTGCCTTTTTGATTCTTCAAGTTCGGATTCAAGTTTACGTTTCATTTCATCTTCTTTTGCTTTGAGTTCTTCGTCTTGTTTACCAAGAATGAGTTTGACTTCTTCTTCATGAGCTTCTTTCATTGCATATTCCCAGTCGTATTTATTGTTTGAGAGTTCTTCTGGATCAATAAAAAGAAAATAGTTATGGTTACCAAAACGAATACGATCTTGATTATTAAGCTCTGCTGGCTCAATAAGAGTTTTACCGTTGATAACAGTTTTAAGATTTGGATCTGAAGATGGGATAATTCTATAAGAGTCATCGTTACGTTCAATTGTGCAATGGTCGATACCAATCCCTAGTCCTTCTATTGTAATATCAGGAGGTTTATTAAGATTTTTTTTCCCGATAATATTAAGGCCATCTTTGAAATCATGGCAAATATGCCCAGAAAGTAAAGGATCTTCATTTAAATTCGCTATATGAGGGGTTTTCAATACTCTCTTACTAGGCAATGTTTTAACTTTAGGTGTTGTCCCCGACAATATTTTATTCTCTGAGTCCTTAACCCTATCCTGATACGTTTTTTCTGCTTCTTCCTTAGCCCTTCTAAGTTCTTCAATCTGTCTCTCAAACTCAGCTTTCATTTGTTCGACATCTTCTCCAGACCCAGCTCCAGCCCCAGGTATCATTTTCCCTTCAAGCATAGCTTTAAGTTTTTCATTTTCTTCTTTAAGTTCTCTAATAAGCTTTTCTTGTGGTGTTTCATTAACAATAGCTTGATTTTTAATAGATTTCACTTGATCAGCATATCTTAAAGTACTTATCGTCTCTTCAATATTATAAGTAGCTGGGCTTATAGCTGCAATCATAGTAGTTTTACTATTACCACCTAAAGCATTTTGAAGGATTCTAGTCAAACTAGACTCTCTATATGGAACTACTTCTTTAGAACCTGATGATTTTTTAGCTAAGGCTGTTATGACACGACCTAAGGTTGATAAGGATTTGTTTATGTTGGAACCTTCTTTTAATGTATCTCCTGATGCTCCAGTTTTTGAAGCTCTTTCTGAACCTGCTAAGTCGACTAGATTTATATTGCTTACTTTGCGATTAAATGGACGACCGGTTTCATCATAGACTATTTGAGTAAAACATATTGTTAAGACTGTATGAGCACGGGAACTTGTTGCATTCATTTGAGTTGCTGCTACTGTTCTGTTACTATTACCTTTATCTAAGACTTCTGATATTTCATCATAGTTTGTACATGGAGTTTTTGATAAGTCTTGGACGTAAACACCTGCTTTTGGATCTTCTCTGATTTTTAAACCCCCTTTAACTCTTTCGTGTGGGGGTTTTAGAAGGTCTTGGATTTGCTCGTTGTAAATTTCTAGCATGCTTGCTGTCACTTCGCAATGAAGGGTTTTGCTTTCGACTTCTTCGATTCTTTTGAAAATCTCTTCACAGGCTATTGGAATAATTCCTTTATTTTTGCCGTAACCCACCATAGAGTAGGACTTCCCAGAACCTGTTTGTCCATACGCAAACAAACAGCAATGATACCCTTCAAAAGCATTGTTTAGAACCCCAACACCAAGGTCATTAAAAACCCTTCTCTGATCCGAATAAATCGATGACGGGCCATCAGGGACCATCATCCCAGAATTAGGGTCTTCAATAAACCCATCATGTGACCAATAACTATAATCAAAAAAAAACTCTTTCGTAAGTTCCGGACTATATACCTTAGTCATCTTCCCTTGCATCTCAATACAAAGTACTGCACCTTCTTGCTTTTCTCTATTATTAAAAGGTCTGACTCTAATAGCAACTTTAACTGAACCATCTCCCATTTTCTATTATATTGGCTACAAAAGCTTATTTCTATAATGTTTAATAGTTTATGGGATCAGCTTAAATCAAAACTTCATCCTTGTGAAATCAATGAAGCCTTGTAATTTTTAACCCGAGACAGAATCGAACGTAATGAAGATCTCTGTTCAGAAATCAAAAAACTTTTAGAATTATTTGATGAAATTCCATCAAGATTTAAAGACTTATCTACTCATAAACATAAAATTGACTTCTACTTGTCAAAACTATCAACTAAAGCTCAAGAAATAGGAATTCAACCTATGATCTCATACCTTTGAAAACCCCACAAGACAAACATGTTTTCGATATTCTTTCAGATGGTGGATCTACAAGGCCACATACAGCTGAATCTTCATCAATTCCTTATGATATAAACTTAACCTTTATAGAAAAACATAAACAAGAACTCATTGAAGCTTTAGAAAAAGAGTATGAGTTTCTTAAAACACGTGCTGATACTATACAAAAAGACTTGTTACAACAAGTAACTATGCCAACAGTAAAAGAAGTTAATGATTTAACTAAAAAACTTGAAGTAAAAACTATATAGAAAGCTATAATAAATGAAATCCATCCAGCTATGTTTTATTTTTCAAATAAATCTCATATAGATAATAAAGAAGAATGTAAAGTTCAAATATATAAAGATATTGATTTAGAAATACCTAATCTACCATCTGAAACCTCTAAACCTAAATTAAGAATTAGTTTTAAGCATCATCGACCTCCAAGTTCAAGCATAATAATCTCAGAGGTTAACAAAAGCTCATCCCGGAGTGTTACAAGTAGTAAAATCCCAAGAAGATTGCGTTTATTGGTTAATGATCATAAAGATATCCCAATGTAAAAAAATAATAGAGTAACTATCAGGATTAGTAAACTTTGCCATAAAATTCTGCGAAAATTAAATCAAAAGCGTATAAAATGGAAATCGAAGATGGACCTAATATCAAGTTTCTAAACAAAAAGCATGATCTTTCAAGCTTCTCCTATGAATCTCGTATCAGAACTAGGGTTTTTATTATAATGGTCTGCGCTAATGCATTACTTAACTATGATACTGGAGTTATCCCAGCATCACTTGACCAATTAGATATATCAGATCATCTTAATCATCAACAACAAGCGGCAATAGGAAGTTTAGTCTATGTAGGTATTTGTAGTTCATCAATTATAGTCTCTTTAGTCTTCCAACATTTCTCAGCATCAAAAGTCCTTTTATTAATGTTGGTCCTTAACAGTATTTGTTGCCTTTTATTCTCTTTTTCATATAAAATTTCTTTAATGTACCTTACTCGTTTTGGTATGGGTTTCACACAAGCATTTTGTGTTATTTATGCCCCAGTTTGGACTAATGAATTCGCCCCTCATAAAAGTTGTACACGCTGGATGGGGATTTTACAATGCGCTGTACCTTTAGGTGTTGTTTTAGGATATGGGATTGCTAGCTTTTTAAATAGCTTAGAGATTATGTATTTAGATTGGAGATTTGCTATTCAGTTACAAGCTGTTTTGGAAATACCTTTGATTATAGGTTTGAAATTTACTGATAAAAAGTATGTGAATATTGTTCATAAGGAAGATATTGTTAGTAGTGGAGAGAGGGTTAATAGGGGAAGTGAAGTTAGGATTGATGCTATTAGTTTGACGCATTTTGGGAATTTTTGGAGACAAATGAAAATGTTGTTTAGGAATTTGATTTTTTTGTTTTTGACACTAGCTTTGTGCTGTATGTTTTTTGTGGTTAGTGGGATACAGTATTGGATTACTCAATATATGACAAAAGTTCTAAATGCTGAAAAAGTCTTTGTCGTTGTAGGTTTTGTAATAATATCCACAACCGCTCCAATATTTGGAGTACTTACAGGAGGTTGGATATCTGACTACTATGGCGGATACAAAGGTAGCAACCTTCTAACAGCAGTGAAAATTTGTCTTCTCTTCGGTATTTTAGCATTTTGTTCTGCAATCCCAGCATGTTTTATCCAATCAGTCCTTGGGCTTATAATTCTTTTATGGCTTCTACTATTTTTTGGTGGATGTATTGTCCCAGCAGCAACAGGTATTATCGTAAATTCAGTATCAAAAGAATATCAAAGTTCAAGTTCTTCAATTTCTCAGCTTATGTTTAATTTTGGAGGTTTTTTTTTATCACCTTTAATGTCTGCAGCTATTATGGATCTTTTTGATAAAGAGACAAATTCACTTATATGGGGGTTTAGATTTACACTTTCTATAAGCTTTTTAAGTGTAAGTTTTATTGGATTAGCTTATTTTGTGATATTTGCAAAAGAGTCAGAAAATAGAGCCAGGCTTGAAAATGTGGGAAATGATGATGAAGACTTAGAAGGGAATATACAGGAAATTGCTAGGAGAGTTAAGCCTATTATTATTAGTTAGGCTTTTAATGGGGTTTTTATTTAAGTAAATATTTTGGAATGATTTGGCTAAGATGAAAATTTTGAGAGGATTTTTGATAGATGATTAATGTGCTTGATGCACTTTTTGATTAAGGATGAGGTTGATGATATTTGAGGTGTAAATTTAGATTGGATAATTTTTTATTTATTTCCTGAAAATCTATAAATAATATAATTCTTCTAAGACCTAATCAAATTTTAACTATTTGGTTTAAATTTGGAAATCATCATTATCTGTTAATCAACAAATAATACAAACTTTTCTTAATATTCCCAAACCATCAAAATTTAATTTAAACTCTTAACATAATCATGACAATCTAAAAATATAAATTCATAGAAAATTTTAAACCTATAATCATTAAAATATCATACCTCCACTTTTTTCAATATCAACCCATACCTTTTAAATACAATATTTATCATAACTTCATAATTTTTGATTTAACACACATAATTCATACCAGAAAACCTTAGTTTATTTCAACTCCGAAAATTAGAATATAATCTTAAAATTGCAGTAGAAATCAACTCATTTCAAAGGGAAAATTAAAAAATAAAATTTTGCTCATAGAAAAAAAACTCAGCAAACTCAAAAATTCTCCTGAACGAGCTAGGGAAAATACATAAAAAATTGTAGCTAATAAGAAAAATAAACTATATAATATTATTATCAAAAAACCCAACCTTCAAAATCTTTAGAAAACATATTAAATCTAATACCATTTTAAATAACCTCTAAAGCACTTGAATTTTTTTCATATTTATTTCTAGATTCTTCTATAAAATGAGCCGTAAAGACTATTATGAAGTACTTCAAGTCGACAAAAAAGCTACTGATGACCAAATCAAAAAAGCTTATAGAAAACTAGCTCTAAAGTGGCATCCTGACAAGAATCCAAACAATCGTCAACAAGCTGAAGAAAAATTCAAAGAAATCGGAGAAGCCTATGCTGTACTTTCAGATAAGAACAAAAGAACAATCTACGACAATTATGGCTTTGAAGGACTAGAAGGTCGTCCTGCCTCTAATACCAGAGCTAATATGGGTGGTAATTTTGGGGGTTTTGGGGGGTTTGGAGTTTTTGATAGTCCAGGCTTTGGTTTTCCAAGTTCTGGTTTTCATCATTTCGATTTCTCAGATGCTGAAAGGTTATTTAGAGAATTCTTTGGTGGAAGAGATCCTTTTGCAGACTTCATGGATGATGAGGATATTTTTTCAGGCTTTGGATTTGGGAATCGCCATAGAGATAGAGGAGAAGAAACTAAAGCTAGCAGAAAAAGCAACCAAATGCAGAAAAGACGAAATGATCCGTTTGGGGATTTCTTTGGAGGATTCGGGAATTTCGACAGGGATCCTTTTTTCAATGACGATGATGATTTTGGGGGTATGGAAGGGAACTTCAGGTCATATCAAAAGTCGTCGACTATGGGATCAGGTTCAGGGGCTTCGAAATCTGTTCAAACTGTCACAGAAACTCGTAATGGTAAGACAATAACAAAGACTATAACTCAAATAAGACATCCAGATGGACGCGTTGAAAGACATGAAGAGACTAAAGATTCCTCTGCAGGTGGTCGAAAACAACTTAAACATAAATAATCTTAATGTACCCTCAATTCTTAACATGCAAAAATATAACCAAAATTGTTATATCATCAACAGACTCAGTATTTTCTTGCCATCTAGCCACAGATTCTTTTAAAAGAACCTCACAACAAAGTTCGCTTTTACCTTTCTTCCACACTTTACTTATAATTTCAACAGCTTCTTGAGATGATATATAATCCCATACACCATCAGAAGCGATAATTATAAACTTGTCTGTTTTAAAAAGCTTAAAATGAGAGATTTCAGGCTCAGAAATCACACCAACAACTTTACCAGCCCTATCGCCAATAGACCTACTCATAGCGAGTCCAGGAGAATTTTCATGTTTTTGCCAAATTCTTAAAGGTCCTAAGCCATTAATAGCTTCTATCCTCCCACCTTTTTCAATAATCCTCGCTGATTCATCTTTTCTATTAGGTTTCTGGTCTGTACTTAAATCTACAGCTTGCCAGACCATATCATACTTACCTAAAACAGCTCTTGAATCTCCAACATTAGCACAATATACATATCCTCCTACTATTAAAACACATACAAAAGTTGATCCAGAAAGTTCACTATCAAAATTCCCTTTCATAACTAAATCATTAACCTCACTATATGATTTTTTTATAGCTTCATCATATATATCTTTATCTACAGATGGGATTTCTGGTAAGTATTTTTCTAATAAAACTAGAAATTTCTGCTTTATTAAATCAGAAACAAAGTGCCCATCTTCACCATGTCCATCACAGACAGCAAAAAGATATTGGCCTTTAAGGGATTTTACATTAGAAGTAATTATAAAAGAGTCCTGGTTTTGAGGTTTGTTTATATTCATAATGCTTCCTATTCTAGTTTTGAATGAACACCTTATAACGCAGTTTTGGACTGAGAAAGGTATTGAATTTATAGTTGATTTTTTAGTGAAATGCTTTTGGTATTTAGTTGTTTGTTTTTTTTGTATAGGTGTTGATTCGTTGGACTGTGATATTGATGATGGGCCAATTGAAAGATTTGAATCGATGGAGTTTCGTTGGGAAACCGCTAAAGGAGGAAGTTTTAAATGGTTTGAAACTTTTATTTGGCTTGAGGAAGGACTGATGATTTTTTGATAGTCAAGGTCTATATGTTGACTTTTAGTGTTTTTGTCATTTTTCGATTGAAGAAGATAGATTTCTTTAAGGAGTTTTCTATGACTTGCTGAGTATCGAGGCTCAACGAATGTATCTCGTGAGGTATAATAACCTGGGATGTTTACTGATACTGGGTTAAGCATTTGATTAGGGTTATTAAACATTTTTAAGGATACAGTATGGCCAATAATTTATAAAAATCAAACTTTATCCTTATAGATAAATTTATATATGGGATTTGATAAAGGATATTGGAATTAAGAAGGGATTATAATGATAATAAAATAGTGTTATGCTTTTGTAAAGGAATAGACTTTTAGATTAAATAAGTGTGGAAATGCTTGACTGAGTTAAAATATTAGGAAAAGTGTAAGGTTGGATTATAAGGATTATTAATAGTTTTATTTTAAGGAATTGATGATTATTAAAGATATATTGGAAGATGCATAGGGTTGGGATATAGGGTATATAAATTTTGATTTGAATTTAGGTAGAAATTAGTTGATAGGAGTTTTTGCATATTATGATATATGTATTTCGTTTGATTTAAGGTTTAATTTTAAAAAATATTAGAAACTAGATTTATGGGGTAGGAAGTAGCTTTAGTTGTTTATAATATTTTGTAAGTGTGTTATAATTATAATCAATAGCCCAATTGCAAAATTTAATAAAATATTTTTTTTCTATAAAAAGAAACTACGATTTATGGGTAGGAATTAGCACCACCATAAAGCGCCACCTTCTCTTAATTCCAATATCATCATAAAAATTCAAACACAATGATCTCAAACCCTCTAAAAAATAATCATAATAAATCTTATCCTCAAATCTTAATCCTAACAAAATCATCTCTAAAAAAAAACTTTCCTCTAACTATATCCCCAATCATCCCATAATCTAAATATCATCTTAATCTATATTTTACCCATAAGCCATAATATTACTTAAATTGGTGGGTGTATATCCCCAGAAATAATACCGAATTTTTGCGGTGTAGTCTGTGACTTAGCTTTAGGAGTCATCTGTTTATCAGGAACTTTAATACTAGGTGAACTAATAGTATCATGAATCATCTGTTGTATCTGATTATAATAAACAATACTTAATGGTTTATCTGACATAGTCAAATTTTCTTGAAGTTCCATATACCTATTAATCCATTTCCCAAGTAATTCATTTAATCTTATAACCTCGCCTTGTTTCCTCCTTAATTCTTTTTCATAATTTTCTTTATGTTCATTAAGTAATTCCATCCATTTCTGAGACTCTCTTCTATGCGATTCACTAACTTTTTGTTCAATATTTTGTATTGATTTCTTATATTCTGCAGCTTGTCTTTGTGAGTCTACTATTGCTTTATAACAATATTTATCAAATAGTTTATCGATCTCATTATCCCTAGTACCCAAATTAGCTCTTTTTAATGCTTCAAATGAGTTGTGAAGATATTCTAGCATTTCTTCTAAAGATTTTATACGTTCTTGTTGCTGTTTAGATAATAATCTTTTCATTTCATATCGATGTTTAATCATTGCAAATTTCCAATCAAATGAACTTAACATACGAGACATATTAGCGTTTATGACACTAGCTTCAATTAGCTGGTTTTTTAATTGAAGAAGCTGGATTTCTTTACTGAGTTCGCTATTGCCTTCTAATGCTTGTTTGATTTCTGTTGAGTAAGGGGAGAACATTAAAGGGTCAGGCTGTAGAGTAAGTTTTACTTGACTAATGCCTAGATTTAAAGTATCAGTAGCGTTCATGTCCATAGAATTTTCTGATTTAAGCATTGAGTCTACAAGGCTGTCGAATTCAATATGAGTTGACTCATGGCTTTTAGTGCATGTATCTATCAAACCTTGATACTTAGCCTCAAGAGATTGAAGTATATTAGTTTCTTTTCTTATCTGTCTTATCAAGCTTTCATTTTGACTATTCAAAAACACGTTCTGAGCTGAATCTTTATTTATTAACAACAAGGTTTTATGATAGCATTCATAATACTCATGAGCTTTTTTCTCAGCCTCAGCCAGTTTCTCTTTAGTCTGTTGAAGTTCCATTTCTAATATACTAATCCTTTTCTTATACTGATCAGATTCCGAATCCAAACAATTTTCCGTGATCTCATCAGACTGAGTTTCCAAAAATGGCTTATCTAAAAACACCTGCTTTACTTTTTCCAAGTCTTTTTTCTCTTCTTTACATGTAAACATAACAGCAACTTTGCCAACATTTTCAGTGCTTCTAAAAAGTATCTTTGAAATTTTTGACATATTTGCTGTTTCTATACTACTATCTTTAATCAAATTCCCAAAAGCTATCAAATTACTTGGGGCATCTGATAATTGTATTACTGTCAATGATGATTCTTTAGTACTTTGAATATCCCTAACTACTAGTTTATATATAACAGCATTTTCAGCTATAGATCTTGATGCTAGTTCATGAGAAATTTCTAATAAATTTGATTCAAATCTTAATTGAACTTGGGTATTTGATTGTTTTTTAGGGAAAATAAGTGGTGCTCCATTAATATCAGAGACAGCAAAAAATAACTTGTAGTGATTGTTTATATCATGCTGGAGGAGCTCTTCTGTGACTCGAGTTATTATCCCGTTTTCTGCTGGGAATTTCCCAAAGACTGAGTACCTTTTGCCTGAATTCGGACTTCCGATGATGATAATGCACGCGTTTTTCCCGACGACCAAGTCGTCGGCTATGTATTTGAATTTTGTATGCACTTCTTCTTGTGAAGCTGTAGGGGTGAAAATGTAATCTAAAGGACATTGGGCGATTTCTGTTATCAGCCTTTTTTCAGGGTTCTCTGTTGGTTTAAAACGTAAATAAATAAAGAACTTCTTTTCCATATTAATTACTAAAACTAAACATTTGGAAGTATAAGCATATAGTATTGATTTTTATATATAGTATTTGATTTAAGGGTAAGGAATCTTATAAGTGGATTTTGTATGAAAGTGGATTTTTTATATGCACATGGGCAAATTTCTAATTTAGGACTAGACTATTAAAGCTTTGGGTTAGGCTTGAGTAATTCCACAGCTTTCATGCAAATTTCACGTATATATTTCTCTGGGACATCTTTGTGTAAAGGGAAATATAGTAAGTTTTCAAACATCTTATTAGTTTCTTCAAGTTGAGTATAAGAACTCCCAACTGGTGGGTCTATTTTATTTAGTTGACTAATCCCTCTATATGCATCAATCCCAGCTTTATTCAATATACTATAAGCTTTAGTAGCATCATCAACAACAACAGGATAAAGCCAAAACATTTTTCTATCAGATTTATATCCAGGGACAAAAACTCCTCCTTCAGTCAAAATTTTCGTCCCATCATGAACTTTTTTCATTGATGAAATCAAATCATTTTCNCCAGGGACAAAAACTCCTCCTTCAGTCAAAATTTTCGTCCCATCATGAACTTTTTTCATTGATGAAATCAAATCATTTTCATTAATATTCTCCAGACGCCAGTATAAAAAACTTAAAAGCGCAGCACAAGGCTGAAAATGGTAAATTTCAAGACCAGTTGATGGAGGAAATCCTCTCATTAGTTTGACTACATGTNCATTAATATTCTCCAGACGCCAGTATAAAAAACTTAAAAGCGCAGCACAAGGCTGAAAATGGTAGATTTCAAGACCAGTTGATGGAGGAAATCCTCTCATTAGTTTGACTACATGCTTTTTATATTCAATATTCAATTGTAATAGTATTAACCTTACTATGTAATTGAATGTTGTTGAGTTTAAAATAATTTTGCCCATTGAGTATCTGAGAATTTTTGTTGTATAAACTGAATTGGGTTGGATTTGATAAGAAGCATGTAAAGCTCGCATTTTACCTAGAAGCTGACTATTACGGATTATGATAACTCCTCCACCAAAAGCTGTTGCAGTTTTAATCGGACCAAAACTGAGGACAGTAGCATCAGCCAAAGAACTACCTCTGAAACTATTCCCAGAATAGCATTCTGAACAGTCTTCAAACAAAGGCAAGTTGTGTTTTTTAGCGATTTTACTGATATCAGATAAATCATATGTAACCCCATACAGCATGGCAATTAAAATAAGCCTAGTTTTTGTAGTTATAGCTTTTTCTACACGGTCTGCTGGTGTTATCATATTATCAATTTGGATGTCAACAGGGACTGGTATAAGACAATGTTTTCTTAATATTCGAGTCATTTCTGGGATATTAATACTAGATATCACAACTTCAGAACCTTTTGGTAAGTCTAACGCAGTAAGAAAAAGATCGAAGGCGGTTCTTACACACACTGTCACTATAACATTATCTTGGTTTGAAAAAAGTGCTGAGATTTTCCTAGACAGCTCAGCACGGTTTTCTGTTGTATAAATTGACTTTCTGAGAGCTTTAAACCATTGGCCCCAAGTAATGTCAATGTTAAGACATGCGTATGGATAAACCTTTCTGATCATAAATTATAAAAGTTAATGGATGCAGCGGAGAATAATAAAGCATGAGATTGGGTATTTTAATAATAAAAATATTTTTTTGATATGTTTATAGGAACTAGATTATAGGTTAAAGAAGTAGGTAGTAATTTTTATTGAGGGTTTGAGTTGTATTGATGATTATTTATCTTTGATGTTAGAAATTAAATAAAAGTGTTGTCATTTATACGTCAGAAAGGTTAATAAGCATGTTTTAACTTGTTTTGGAGCTGAGATTACAATTTCAGCTTGTAATAATAAGATAAGGTTATTGGGTGTTCCTATAAGGACTGATAAGGTTTACATATAAAAAATATCAAATAATCAGCATAATGATGATATATCAGACAAATATTTTACCTTATTATTATCCATTTGGAGAATTTACTAATGTAAAGTTGTATTCTTACATTGCAAACTCTTAACCTTTTTTACCACAAAAAAAAAACATCATTTTTTAAGCCTAAGTATTACTCATCCTTACTATATATCTAATATTTATTTATATAAAAACATATAATTCCTTATGAGCTATTTACCATATGTAGAATTCACTAAATAAAATCACATTTTTAAAACCAATACACATATTTTTATATAAAATCCACACAAACCAGTTTTAATTTTCATAAAATCCAAATACCCCTTCTTTAAATAACATCAACTTATCATATAATCTCATAACTAAACCATGTTTTTCTATTATCATAATTTCATCCAGTACTTAAACCTAAAAACATAATAATAATCAAAGGAAGTTTCTAAACTAAAACTTAAGAGTATGAGGGAACATTCCATTTCGAAGTCTAAACTTCGTTTTCAAATACTTCTTAACAATTGGGTCAGTAATTTTCCCTGCAATCCCAGCATCCACGCTTTTCTGCATAGCTTTCTTCGCATCTGAAAAAGGTTTTTTTTCTTTTTTAGGTGCAAAAAATGCTTCTTCAGTCTTTTTAGCATTTTCCTTTTCTTTAGCGAAATATGCATCATTGATCTTAGAGAAATCACTTCCTGATACATCAACTTTAGTCGAAGTAGGGACTGTGTAAGCTTGTGGGACTCTTTTAAGAGGGACTCCATTGAATTTGTATGGACCTGTTACTAGAAGAAGGCCACCTTCAAGTTGTTTTAAAAAGATGACTCTTTTACCTTGATGCTTTCCTGCTAGTAAAATCAATACTTGTCCTGGTGAAATCCTTCCTCTAAGTTTTGAAGGCTTATTAGCTCTTTTTACTCTGACTTTTTGGACATCCTCTGTAGGGTACCACTTCACCATTTATTATTAGCCACAGTTTCTTTGGGAACTAGAAAAGATAAGAGTAAAAGATGAGGATGGATGATTTGTTTGAAGTGGTTTGAGTGTTTTACTTGGAAATAAAAGTTTTTATGATAGGTTTTGAATAACAAAGGGGGGATGGTGTTGATGATGGAATGTGAGGTTTGGGATTTTTGGAGGTTTTTAGGTTTAGGTGGGGATTTTTGATGGAGTTGAATGTAGGATATGAGGAAAAGTAGGCTTTTTACTTGTGGATTAAGGTTTAAAGGTTAATTTGTGATTTTTTACTGAGTTTATAACGATTTTTGTATTATAAAACTAGTTTAAACTGTATTTTTTATCAACAAACACAAGAACTCCTACTCAAATACAACTAATTCTATTACTTTTCAATATAAAATCCTATATTAACTATAAACAAAAGATCAAAACCCGATCAACTATCAACTCACGACACAAAGGACATCGGGTAACTGTAGTTAGACAATTTCTACATAAGCACAAATGCATACAAGGCTTAATAATACAATCATACATATTCGAGCGACAAACAGCACATTTTGAATCTAATTTTGCTAAAATCGTCCCATTTGATTTATTTTTTTCAAGTTTCTTAATAAAAAAACTCGCAGCAAGTAGCCCAATTCCAAAAATACAAGGAAGAATAAGGCTTTTCGTTAGTTTTTTCATAGCTTCAATAACCCGAATATTAATATCTTGTGTAATTAGTGAAGGATTTAATGAAATTTGTTTGTTGTAAGTTGATACTTTTCCAAGAATAAAAACCCTTTCTCCATGTTCAAGTTTAAAATTCTTTTTTTCTTTTCCGTATTCTGTGTCTATACCTATAATAAACTTGATAAATATCAGAGGTACTTCTAAAGCTTGTCTGAGCTTCTGTTTTAAGGTTGGCCGGGTGATTTCCTGTGAAAATTGTATGTAAAATATAGTCCCTGGATGAGGTTTTACAAGGATTTCTTTGGAATGACCTAGAAAAAAATTTGAAATCTAAGTAAAAAATACTTGGGTTTGAGTTGAAGTGTTTTTTTGGGTAGTATAATATGTTGTTTCTATATATTCATGCTTAAAAACTTCCTTTATTGATTTATCTACACTGCATATTGGCCCTGCAACCAAGACTTCCCCATCTTTGTACTTTGAGAAATTGTTGATGAGTTCATTTGGGCTAATAGCTTTCTGATAATAAACTCTTACTAGTTGGGATAAATAAGTTACAGTGTAAAGTCCAGAAATGCAAAGACCTACAAAGCATACACTTCCTAAAGATTCCAACATGAGGATATTTCTAAAATTAGAGTTCATTATTATCACTAATAATAATTATGATAAATTGAATTTAAATACAAAATTTTCAAAGATCTAGTTGTAGGTATTAATACAAACAACATAAATTATCTACTATTATACAACAGTAAGCATTTCATTATAATTACTGTATTTTAAAATAAAATTTTAATTCACAAGTTGTATAAAAATTCCTATAAGAAAATTCTTTTAATCTATTCAACAGAATCCATAACCCCACTAAAAAGGAGAATTTATATCAAAAAAAATAAATGGACAGTGAAGTTGAAGCTTATATGAGCAAGTCAGAAGCCGCATACGAAGAAGCTGTGTCAATGTTAGGAGACATGAGTTCTTGGGAGGTTTATGAGAATTCTCAAGAACTTGCAGCTTACAGACGTCATTCTCCAAGTGGTCTCGACATATTAAAAATTGAGTTTTTTATCCCTCGTTCCCCAAACCAAGTCCTTGATTTCATATATAAGAACCTAGGAGATATACACAATTCACTAAATCCTGACCTTGTTCGTGAACATAAGCTTTTTAAAGAATACTCTGATATTACAAGAATACGATATGAACTTATAGATGCTGGTATACCTGGTGTATCACCTAGAGACATATTGTATTTTGGAATCAAATTACAAGTTAGTGATGATGTTTTTGCACTTATTGAAACTTCTGTTGAACACCCTGAAAAACCTATAAGACCAGATGTTATAAGGGCTGAAGTTAATTATGCATTACACTTTTGTGAAAAACTTAATGGACAATGCCATGTTGTTGCTTTAGCGTATGCAGATTCGAAAGGTTCGATACCAAAAACTTTTATTAATATGGGCTTGAGGAGAAGAGTGGACTTTTATAAAGTACTTATTAAGGAAATCCTCGCACATACTACATAAATTCTTTTTAGGTAAGAGTAAATTGCATGAGTTTTATGGGATTATTTTTTGATACATGGACTTTAAGATGTATTAGGATTAAATTTAATATGAATATAATATATAGTCAGATATACTGAATATTAAAATCTAAATAAATACTCCCAAAGCTTTTTATAAAGTCTCATGTAAAACTTGACCCAATCTTAAAGAAAACTCAAGTTTTATTAATGAAAATATCAAGACGAATATCTAATATCAATACAAATTAACTCTCAAATCAGTAACATAGAAAAAATCGTCAAAGAAAACAGTTTTCCTTGTGGATTGATCTATGAAAATTCTGATGTTCTATATAATTTTTTAGAGTAGAATATAGATGATATAAGGATATAAGTTTTATTTTAAGATGATTTATAATGAAATTAATGGGGTTTGAGATGAGAATATATGCTTAAGAAAATAATTAGAGACATGAAAATTAAACTAATATTTATCCTTTTTTATTTGAGTTAGGATATACACTAGCATATATTTATTATTTAACAATATATTTTATATGGTTAATTTGTCTAAGACTTCATGCTTTGTAAATTTATTTTATTCTAAAACTTTTTAAGCTTATATTTTATAATACTTCTTTCTATGTACTTTAAGTCAGCAAATTATAACAATTTTTTTTTAATTATAACTCGCCTATAAAATTCTTAATTCCTTTTAATTTACTATAAAAATTAACTCATATCTTCTTATCTGCACACATTATATACATTTTTACTATCCAGTAGCAACTCTAACTTTTCATGATCTCTTTACAGCATATTTTCAACTAGATTTTAACCAAGTTTCCATTTATATTTGATTGGGTAGAAGAGATGTACCTATCCAAATTGTATCCTTACTTTATGTCCTTCATAAAACCAACACTGTTATAAACTATTAATATCTTAATCATAAAAAATTTACTTCCTTAAACTCATATAAAATATCCTTATAATCCCCTTATCTAAATGGGAGGAATAAATTTTAAAGATCATTTCCAAATAAGATAAACAAGATTTGAATATATAAAAGTTTATATAAATAACCTNCACTGAAGATTTTAAAGATCATTTCCAAATAAGATAAACAAGATTTGAATATATAAAAGTTTATATAAATAACCTTATTGACATGCTTGTGTTTTTAGTGTTCGAATCCTTTTAATATACAAATCATTTTTTGTTAANACCTTATTGACATGCTTGTGTTTTTAGTGTTCGAATCCTTTTAATATACAAATCATTTTTTGTTAAAGGCTTCAGTTCTGGTTGTGCAGTTTTGACCTTCGAGAGTCGAAAAATTTCGTAATCAGGTAGGTTCCACTCTTCAAAATTATCTTTACAAGCAATTGCTACCGACCTTTTATGTCTAAACCTCTGTTGATCTAGACTGATAGTAATACCCATTATATATAAACACCATTTTTACTACTAACTCATATATAATAATTTTAATAAAAGTAATATATCAGCAAAAAGGCCGGTTATTGTTTTTAGCTCCACCAATATTATTTTTCTCTTTATCATGTCCCAGTTCTCTTTTTAACCCCGGCCTATAATTGTTTTTATTAGTATTTTTCATGTTTTTCGGTATGATTTCCAAGATTTTTTCAGCTTTTTTCCTAACCCTCCCTTTTAGAAATGCTGAAGGGACTGGACTTATCGAATAACAATCAACAGGCTTACCAAACCGGTCTAGTGTAGACTTAGCAAATACTGCTGAAGGTCGTTCATGTATATTAGGTTTAAGAATATCATATTCACCTGGTCCTGGGGTAGAATCATCATCATCATTTACAAAAGGTTCGAAAGGATTTCTAAGATTTTTTTTTGCATCAGGGGGTTTATGAAATATTATCGCAGATTGGGAACTAGGCAAATTAGGAGAATAAGTCCAAGGAGATGGACTTGGGGACTTTTCTATACTGGGTTTAGGTTTTTTTGATAGTATTAAAGGCTGACTTTTTAATGCTTTTGTACTAGACAATGATGGGAAAAGTGTTTTTTTGTCGTAAGCATTTTCTGATAATACGGATTTTATTGTTATACCGGATGGGTCGTAGTTTTCTGGGACTATTGGAAACCTTTTATAAGGTATTGGATGTAATTGTGAATATTTGCTTGTTATTGCACTAAAGCTTTTTATATGGATTTGTAGTGGTTTCTTTTTTTCTATAGGTTTATCTTCTAGGGTTTTAGATTGAGTTGGAGTGTATTGTCTTAAGGAGTCTTGAAAAATTTCGTTTGGATCTTTTTTGAGATTAGGCTCAGGGTTTGGAGGAGGTTCAAGTTGGGTTGATAGAGAATGAGGATGAGGAAGACCTTTGAAAAGCTTACCTGATACCCCTTTTCCCATGAAACGTAAAGAATTTGATTCCATTATTAATATTAGAAGGATATTAGCGAATTAGAAAAAAATATTGTGCTGTTAATTATGATAAGTGGATGCTTTTGGTGAAATTAACTTAAAAATATCGATTTAGATAGAAAAAATGCTAATTGTTTAGAGTTTTAATTGTATTGAAGTTTTAGGTTTTAGGCTATAGGTTATATTAATACTTTTATTTTTTAATAGAATATTTAAGGGTTTTTATCCTAAACATACTCAGTTTTGATAACAAGGTAGAGAATTGATAAGTAGATAATACTTATTACTTGTAAAAATAAACAAAATGGGACAAACTTATGCTTGTTTGTAGGGCGTACTTAAGAGTCAGTATAATTATTTAGCATAAATTATTTAAAATTATAAGATTTTATAAAACCAAGCCATCAGTTCATTCTGATAAAGTGTAAAATGTAAATCTTTTTTTTTGGCATAGACAACTCAGGTAAAACCATGAAAGTAACAAAGACTCTGTTTAACTGAATAAAAAAAGATGCGGTCAAAAATCTATGGCTCTAAGAAAAATCATATCCATTTATAAGGCTAAACAATATCCTCTATTTTAGTTACAAAAATCCATCATAGTAACCTCAATACTATTTTTAATCTAAATACAATTAATAATTANATCCATTTATAAGGCTAAACAATATCCTCTATTTTAGTTACAAAAATCCATCATAGTAACCTCAATACTATTTTTAATCTAAATACAATTAATAATTATCTTATTCTATTCATATATGATTATAATGCAGATACATTTATAGAAAATAATAATTAATCCCTCTTGNTATTCATATATGATTATAATGCAGATACATTTATAGAAAATAATAATTAATCCCTAGTTTTTCATTATTTCTACAATAAACATTTAGGCTTTCCCTTTCTAAAATGCTATATTTTTTTTCATCAGAAGTGCATCTTTTCTGAGCGCCATTAAAAATTAATTCATTAATATTACTATCACAGTTTTTATCATAAATACATCATTATAATCTAAATAAAATTCCAATTTTCATCACAATTCCCTCAAACCTAACCTATCACAAATTTATTATCAACCGGCTTAGCAAAAACATTTGGTCTAAGTGTAAGATTTTTTCCATTTGTAGGTGGAGTCTTATTTCTCTTCCCATCTGTATCATTCCTTTCCCCATTTACTCTACTAGGAGAAATTTTATTATTCCTATCTGGTGATCTTCCATCAGTTTGATTATTAACCTTATACCTGTCTAAATTCTTAGGTGCACTATTATCACGTCTAGCTTTTAAATCTTGTCCAATATTCTCAAATACCCTTTCAGCTTTTAAAATCCTTTTAGGGATAACAGGGGAATCTTTAATCCTTTCAACAATATTTTCTTTATCAGCTGAAGTATTTGGAGATTTCCTATTCCCGGTATTAGGATATAAAACAGGTCTTTCAAGATTTTTCTGTTTTTGGTCTTCGATTGAGATAATATTTTTTATGTTTTTAGAATTTGTATCGTTTTTCTCTAGAGGTTTATATTGTGGACTGTTTTTTCCTATATATGCATCGAAATTGTATCGGTCTCTAACGTTGGTACTTGGTTTTTCATTGAAGATTTTGTCTTTTGTGTAGATATCTTCAGATGTCCTTTCTCTGCTATTAGACTTTTCAGTTTTACGTATAGGGACTATCGGGCTATTATTTTGTAGGCAATCTTTGCTTAGGATTTTATCGATATTAAGGACTTTTTCTTGTAAATTTTCTTTTTGGATGCTGTTTTCCTGGTCTCGAAAGTTGCCTTTTTGAAGTTTTCTTAGCAGTTCTAAACGCTCTTGGCTATTTTCACGTTCCCTTTGGAGCTTTTCTAGACGTTCTCTACAAATTTCCTTATCTTTATCCTTGAGAATTGCATATTTGCTTATGTCATTTTCTTCTTGTTTATACTCTTTATAGTTCTCCCTAGCCATAACTTTATTTATTTTTTTTTCTTGATATTTTTCATTACTGATTTCTCTTCTAAGTCTTTCTTTAAGTTGTTCAATTTTTTCTATTGTCTGATTTTTTGGGGTAAGTTTCTCTTTATAATTTGTTGCTGATTTGTCCTGTAAAGGACTTTGTGTTGGTGTTTGTTGTTTTTTATTTTCTTCTTCATTGTTTATTAGGAATTCTCGATTCTCACAGCGGGTTTTAGGTCTTTTTAAATCCTTGGTTTTGTTGAGGTCTTTTGGTTTTTCTGTTTCCCTGATTTTTCTTTCTCTTCTATGTATGTCTTCTTCTCTTCTTCGAAGCTCATCTTTTTCTTTTTTAATTTTTTCTTCTCTTTCTTTTAATTCGCTTTCATATTCTTTTAGCTTAGTTATTTCATCCTTTGATGATTTCTCTTTGTTTTTTATAGTAATTTGTGGAAGTTTGAGGATTTCTGTGACTGATGGTCGATTGTTAGGGTCTAATAACATCATCCATGATATCACTCGTTGAAGGTCGTCGGAGTATTTGGCTGGAATTTTATCAACATAACCTTTATTTATTTTTGATGCAAGCTCAGCATGGGATTTAGCTTGAAAAGGTGGATGTAAAGCTGTCATCTCATACAAAAGACACCCTGTTGACCAGATATCAGACTTTTCATTATATCTTAAATCAGCAATCTGCTCTGGGGACATATAATATGGTGTTCCTACCTTAGTTTCAGCATATATTGAATTTTCTCCCATAATTCTACTCAAGCCAAAATCTGCCAGTTTCGCATTAAGACTTTCATCAAGCAAAACATTCCCAGGCTTTATATCTCTATGTAATATTTTCCCATTCTCTCTATTATGACATGCTTGCAAAGCTATTAAAATTTGCATGAAAATTTTCCATATCAAATCCTCACTCATAAGTTCATTATTCTTTTTATATTTTTTTATCAAATTCCCCAAATCTCCTTTCTCGCAATATTCCATAACAATAAAAATCTTTGAATTTGGCTTATCAACAATTCTATCATAGTATTTTACTATATGTGGGTGTCTAAATTCTCTTAAAATATTAACTTCTGATACTAATTGTTGCTTTTCTTTATTTTTCATTCTCCCATAGCAAATTTCTTTCCAAACCAGGATTTTCTTATCACTTTTTCTACGTATTTTAGTAACAGCGCCAAAGCTTCCTTTGCCAACTTGTTCTAACACTTCGTATTTGTCCATTTAAATCTTTCTAACCTGACATTAAATTTGAAAATTTGAAAGTCGCGAATATTTTAACCAGGGCAATCAAAGCTCTATATTAAANCTAACACTTCGTATTTGTCCATTTAAATCTTTCTAACCTGACATTAAATTTGAAAATTTGAAAGTCGCGAATATTTTAACCAGGGCAATAAAAATTCAGGAATTTAAATATTTGAAGAATATCTACACTTATTAACTGAGTTTTGGGGACCTAGCCCGAGCTCGAGGAGATAAAGCTTTGGTGCGATCGCCTTTAAAGAATTCCTGAATATAATCTTCATAAAAAGTCCTCAAATGGAATATCTGCCTGTTGACATCCCTAACATCATCAGATTGGGCAAGGATTTTTAAATAGTCCATTAAGTTATAAAGTTCACGATCATAAGGATCATCATGCCATGATATAATCGGAATACCATTATCAAGATGATATCCAAAAGAATATGCAGCATTATCAACAATAACTAAATCCTGAAGCCTTCTGTTACTAAATATCCTTAAATCTTTCATAAAAACCCCTTCAACAACAAGACAATTTTCTCTATACAGCCTATGATGTATAAGATCTTTTTTAGGGTCTAAATAATCTAATACAACATCAGCATAACATTTATGTGAAGCAGTAAAAATAATAATCTCAAAATACTTTGATGCTTCAGTTAAACACTCTCTAGCAAAAGGTCTTATATTTATTCCAGCATTAACTATTTCACCTGAAGGGAAAACTATAGGCAATGTGACATCAGGTATCATGTTTGGGTCATCAACACAATGGACTAAAGTTTCGTCTAAATCAAAAATTATGGTCTTTTTATCTTCAAAACCTGGCCTTTTTGGAAAACTCATACGTTTTTGACGAAGCTGGCTCATATCTATAGCAGGGAGGTTTCTGACGAATTTCAGTGCTTGGAAAGTTTGGAAAAGATGCTCACGATAAAACATTTCACTACGAGATTTTATCTCTTCAGGACATAGATCGAGTTTTTTTTTAGCTGGTTCAGCTGATGATTTGACTCTAGTTACTATGCTATTAAGATCAGGCTTACGTTCTTCAATTTTTTTTGGTAAAGCTTTGGCGCTTTTAGACTGACCTTTTGAACTCAGGATATTAGAATTAGGTGTAAAAGTATAAGGGACTGGGTGTATATCATTTGAAGGTTTGGGTGTATGGGATTCTGGTTTGTAAAGGACTTTTTCAGAACCTGTGTTAGGACGAGATACTGGAGTTCTTGGTTTATGTCCTTGACTTGGCCAGGGACCAGCAAGTGTTCCACGTGAATTTGATGGTGAGTTTTTACCTAGTGTGTATATAAAATTATTAGGTTTTTGAAAATCTTGCCCTTCTTCAGTATCTTCGGATAGTCGTGGACTTGATGAAACTTGACGAGTGTTCGAAAAATATTTATGTGACTTTTGAGTTCTTGACATTATATATTTATAATTAATGTAATATGAGGATATTGAATATTTTTTTTTTAAGGAAGATTTAGTTTAAGGGGATTTTAAGTTTTGGGAATTTAAAGAGTTTAGATGTTTAATTTTGAAAATTTGAGAATTTAATTGGAGATTCAGTTTTGGATCAGATGAAACTGAGAGAAATAGTTGAAAGGTTTTAGGATTTTTGGGAGATTAGAGATTTTTTAGGTTAAGTTTGAGAAGTTTTGAGAGGATGGCTTGTATTTTGCACGATTGATGAAGTTTTGCATTTAGGTGTTAAAGTTTCATATTTAGTTTTTGAATTTTTAATTGGATTTATTGTTGGTGTTAGTATAAGTTTAGTTTAAGAAAGTTTTTTTTGAGGATTAGTTTATAGTATATTTAGAGTTGAAACTGAATGCAAGCTCCTGCTTTATAAGAAAGTCTTGTTTATACAACTTAAATAATTTTTAAAATTATGATAAAGATGGTTAACTTGTCTTACCGCATGACAAAGCCAAACTTCATATAACAACTAAAAACTAATAAAAACCTAAACTAGATCTTATTTAATTGCAAGATTAGTATAAAATCTAAAAAACTACAGAATAAAAAAAATCATAATTTATCTATAAATGCCTGACCCAAACCATAATTCTTCACATTTTTTATCTACCCATCACAAAATTCCTAAAAAATCCAAATTTTTACTCCAAAAAATTCATAAAAGCGACCTAAAATTTCTTTTACACCATAAAAGCTCTCAAATAATCCTCCAAAAAAACCTCACATTTTCTATCCCAACCTCCACAACCATAAATCTAAAAAAAAAATATAAAATCTAATTACTCTTATTAAGAAGGCGATCAATAAGTTGTTCAGCAGAAATCACTAACGGAGTACCAGGACCAAATACAAAGTTTACACCTGCTTTATACAAAGCATCATAATCTGTATGTGGTATAACTCCTCCACAAACAACAATAATATTACCAAGTCCTTTAACCTTAAGAGCTTGAATTAATTGTGGCATTAAAGTTAAATGCCCAGCAGCCAAAGAGCTTATTCCAACAATATGTACATCAGAATCTAAAGCTTGTAATGCAACTTCATCAGGTGTAGAAAATAAAGGTCCAATATCAACATCAAATCCCATATCTGAAAACCCACTGGCTACAACATTAGCTCCTCTATCATGACCATCTTGTCCCATTTTAGCTACTAAAATCCTTGGTCTTCTTCCTTCTTTTTTCTCAAACTGACTAACTTTTTCTTGTACTCTTTTAATATCAGGTGTTATAGTCGACCCATAAGCACCTTGAATAAGATTTTCAGTTAAATTAAATCGCCCATATACATCTTCAAGGGCTTTTGAGATTTCTCCAAGTGTCGCTCTAGCTCTAGCAGCTTTTACTGAGATTTCAAGAAGATTTCCTTTACCACTTTTAGCTGAAGTATTAAGTTCAGCAAGATATTTTTGTACTTCTTCATTGTTTCTTGAAGCTTTTATTTGATTAATTCTATCAATTTGTTTAGTTCTTACAATTGAATTTTCAATGTTTCGTACTTCAATTTTATCTTGTTTAGCTAGTTTGTATTTATTTACTCCGACTATTGTTTCAGCTCCAGAGTCAATAAGTGCTTGTCTTCTGGCTGCAGCTTCAAGAATTCTTCTTTTTGGCATCCCATCTTCAATAGCTTTGGCCATACCTCCAAGAGACTCAACTTCTTCAATGATTTTACGAGCACTATCAGCAAGATCTTTTGTTAGATTTTCCATAAACCAGCTACCTGCCCATGGGTCAACAACTTTACAAATATGTGACTCTTCTTGGATTATAAGCTGAGTATTTCTAGCTATTCTAGCACTGGTTTCAGTTGGTAGGCCGATAGCTTCATCATAAGAATTTGTGTGTAGAGATTGAGTACCTCCAAGAACTGAGGCCATAGCTTCGATTGTTGTTCTTACAACATTATTTAAAGGATCTTGTTCAGTGAGACTCCATCCTGAAGTTTGACAATGTGTCCTAAGCATCATGGACTTGGGGTTGGCTGGGTTGAATTTTTCCTTGAGTAGCTGTGCCCAGAGTAGCCTTGCTGCTCTAAGTTTAGCCACTTCCATATAAAAGTTCATGCCGATACCAAAGAAAAACGAAAACCTCGGGGCAATCTGGTCTACACCAAGCCCAGCATTTTGCGCAGTTCTTATATACTCCAAGCCATCAGCTAATGTAAAAGCTAACTCAAGTTTCCCATCAGCTCCTGCTTCTTGCATATGATACCCAGATATCGATATTGAATTAAATTTTGGCATAAATTTCGATGTATAATCAATAATATCAGATACTATTTTCATAGAAGGTTTTGGTGGGTATATAAAAGTATTTCTTACCATAAACTCTTTCAATATATCATTTTGAATTGTTCCAGCAAGTTTCTTTGCCGGTACTCCTGACTCTTCAGCTGCCACAATATAAAAAGCCATAATAGGTAAAACAGCTCCATTCATTGTCATACTAACACTTATGTCTCCAAGTGGTATTCCTCCAAATAAAATTTTCACATCCTCTACTGAGTCTATAGCAACACCTGCCATTCCGACATCACCTACAACTCTTGGATGATCTGAATCATAACCTCTGTGGGTAGCTAAATCAAATGCAACACTTAATCCTTGTTGCCCAGCTTTAAGATTTGCTTTATAAAATGCGTTTGACTCTTCGACTGTACTAAAACCAGCATATTGTCTTATTGTCCAAGGTTTATTTGTAAACATAGATGTATATGGACCACGGATATAAGGGTATTCACCTGGCATATCTGGGATACTTACTGCATCTTCAGCAAAATACACTGGTTTTATTGATATGCCTTCGTTAGTGTTCCAGATTAGTCGCTTGTGTGCATCTACTTCTTTAAGCTCCTTGTCTGCAGCTTTATTCCACTGCTCTAGCTTTGATGCCATACGTACAACTCTTCTTAGCATTTATTATGCACCATTAAAAACTCTTGATATTGAATCATATATAGAAGATATTGATGTTATAATAAAGTTTTCTATAGGATTTGAGGTGTTTTATAGAGGTTTTTGAAGTGTAAGGGTTTTTGATATGGAGTTAGGGATTGATTTTGGTTTTTATAGGATATTGTGTATATATGGGGTTGAAAGTTGGTTTAGAGGAGGTTTTTAGAAGGGGAGTATTGGATGTGCTTTAGTTAGTAAACTTTTTTTGAGATGAAGTTTGATTTGAAGAGTTTTTGGAGATTAAAATGCTAGATCATGTTGATTTTTAAGTATTAAGTAAGTTTGTAAGTTAAAAGGGTGTTACTTGTGTATCCTGTTTATTTCTATATCGATTATACATAATCTATATATATTTATATTTTGATACCTCCAACTTAGAAAAAGTAAAGACTTCCTCAGTCAAGAAAGGGGAGTCATATAACTATTGACAGTGAATGGTTTAATGTATCGAATCTGCCTAAATAAAGAGATCGTAAGACCAAGAAACCTTAATCAAATACGGTATAAACTATGCCATCCTAATACTAACTAGCTCTTATTTCACTATATCACACTAATAATTCAATTAATATATCATTATACTTTATTTATACTACATTTATATATCTTATATATTAATTATACCATATTTATATATCTCAATTTTGTAATTTTAAAAAAGAAGGGGTATTCAACTTAAGAGATTAATTTATCGACATCAATTTACTCAGTTGCATATGTCATTTAAATATTTATGACTATGAAAATAATAGCTTAGAATAATTCTTCTAATAAAAAATAATAGTGTTTTTCTGTATTCAGATTAAAGCATTTATTTTTAGTCCTTTACAATATAAACTAGACTTGCTGACCTTGACACAAATTTTTATTATTTCATACTTAGTTATCATTATAATAATCGTTACGAATAAGATAAAGTTTATATGAAGTAATTTCAAATATATTTTATAGTATCAAAATATCATAACTATTATTATAGTTTGGAGCCTTTATAAAAAATCTCAAGAAATAGTATTTCAAAGTCACACTTCTTGAATCAATAATATTTAATAGAAAGTGACAATAAATTTATTATCTCAGGTTAAAAATTCCTAACTAATACTAATCTCAGGTTAAGGAATATTATTAAAAAATCCTCAGATAACAGTATAAGAATATGGGATTTATTTAATAAAAAGCAAATAGCTATATTTCAAGGTTATACTTCATATGCTAATAGTGTTAAAATAACAAGTGATAATCTATTTATAATATCAAGATCATAGAATAATACTATAAGAATATGGAATCTAACTGGAAAATATCAAGTAGGTGTATTTGAAAGATTCACTTCTAGAATAAATAGCATGAAATATTTTTGATAAAAACTTTTACAAATTTACAAGAATAATTCTTACTATGAAAATTATTTATTGCCTAGAGTTAATTTTTAGATAGATTATTTGATTGATTTAGTTTTATTTGAAAATCTTGAATAAATTGATTTTTAAGTTTGTTAGTAGCTTTATGCATTTTTTTTTTAAGGTTAGTTATTATTCATTATCATATATATTTCTTAGAATTTATCAAAGGTATCTATAATAATTAGTTTGTCAATGCCANTATCTATAATAATTAGTTTGTCAATGCCATAGTACTTCTTAACTGTGTGTAAAAATACGAATTCGAAATTATAAATTCTTGCAAATTAGATATAAGATTTGTGTTCTGAATTATGCAATATTTAAGAAAATATATAGTCATAAATTTTGGCAATTTTTTCAATCCTCGTATGCTGTTTATAAAATATCTTCAGGAGTAAATTCGTATTTTTTGCATGCTTTTCAATAGACGCTGAATTAAAATCAAAGCTAATTCTCAATAATGCATGATGTTTTCAATGATTACTATACTGAAAATTATTAGTTTACTAAAAAAGCTATCTTAAAAATATCTATGATTATAACCATTAAGGGCTAATAATTTAAGAGAAAAAAATCATTTTTTACTTACTCATCTCAACAAATCTTAGTGACTTACAAATTTTTTTTTTTCTAACTATCCATTATTTTTCTAACTTCATTTAATCTAAGCCTATTAATTTAGCCCATGCACACGCTCATGAGAATAATGAGTAGTTATTTGATACCTAGTAGGGCGTATTTTTCTATCAGGAGACTTCATTTTGTATCTATTAAACTCATAATTAAGCTTTTCCATATTCTTATACAAGTCATTCAAATAAATCTTCCTATCTTCTTTTTTCTTCGCATATCCTACAAGTCCTTCAGTAAATACCATAGCTGTAGTAAAAATTCCCATAAGCCCAAAAACAGATCCAAGTAGTCCTCCAATAAACACAAACAAAGTGTTATTTAATTTCCTTTGAGTTTTCATCCCTGTTTCACTTTTTTCTATGTTTATAAGAGTTCGAAGATAAGCTTGGCTATAAATGCTAAATAGATTTTACGTTTTTTGAGTTGCTATAGATCCAATATCTGGATTTTCAGAAGTTGAAATATGAAATCCAGTTTCAAAACTCGGCCATTCTGTACTTTCTGAAGTGAAAACTGATGGGGTTAACTTGAAATATATAGTAGTAGGAACTGTTCCTCTGAAAAGGTAATTCTTTGATGGGGGTTCAATGATTACAAAAATATTACTCACTTCATTTGGTATTGATGATGAAGATGTTATATTAACCCCGATATTATTAGCAAAACTTCTAGATTCTTTTAGTTCAATATAAACAGAAGCAATTGACTGAATTAATTCAAGGTTGCTAAATTCTAGTCGAACAATACAATTGCTGTCTATCATTTCACATGTATTTGTTACTGAAGAATAACTTAAACCTTCAATAGTATATGAAATATCTTTCAAGCATATCATACTAGATGGTAATAAAATTGTATCTACATTTTCACTACTAATGCACTTACCTCCATAAGTGTAAAAAGTTGTAACAATTGCAAATGACTTAGCTAAAATATCATCTTCTATTGTCATAACAGGAACTAAAGCTTTTATTTCAGTAATATTATTAAGGGTGTAATTCATTATTGACCCTGCAATTGACACGAATGCTACTAAAATGAATAACAATGAAAAAAGTCCACCAATATTTGTTTTCTTGTAGATAATAGGAACATTCAAGTCTTGCGAATGTTGATTAGCAAATACATCAACTTTACTTAAGATCATCCACACTTTATTAAAAATAACAGCTAGAAAAAGCATTAAAAAGCAAAATGCTACAACTGAGTACCACATTTTTATCACATTTTCTGTAATATAAGTAGATTGACCAGAATATGCTAATGGCTGAATGCTGCTTGAAGAAATTACATCTAATATATATATTGGATTAAAAGTTCCTACTGGACATTCAGTTCCAATAGGGCATTCAATACAATAAGAAAGTCCTTCATCTGGACTATATTTTCCTGCTGGACAAGGATAACATTGATCTACATTTGTTGCAGAAATATAAGAAGAGTAGGTTCCTTTAGGACATGGTTGGCAATGATCTATTAAAAAATAAGTACCTTCAGTGCAAGGTGTGCAATCAGGTTTAATCGTACCTTCACTACATGGAATTTCGAATGATGATTCTTTAATTGTTATTTTGTAGAGAATATTATTTATTGAGTTTGGTATTATTGCTGATTTAACAGCATTTCCCCCACCAAACATATAGAAAGCATCTCCATAATGGGAAACAGAGTGTCCATATATTTCGCAGCTCTGTAAATCAATTCTGTGAGTATTTATTTGATGTGTTACTAAATCCATAACAGTTATATTTGAAATTGCAATTTTATTCCAACCAGATCCGAAAACCATAAACATTCTATTATTCGATATGAAAATATCATTTTCTGACATTACTAAGTTTTCTGAAAGAAAATCTATTGATGATTGAATATATGAATCAGAATATAACTGCACTATAAATAAAATTGGGTTTGGGTAGAACTCAAATGTTGCTCCACCAACTATATGAATTTTCATAAAGTCAGAATCAGATGTCATCCAGCATTTATGTCTCATTAATCCATAGAGAATAAAATCCGATTTAACTATTGAATATTTTTCTTCAATATAGCTTTACATCCATATATCATTAAATGCTTGTTGGAAATTTTGCCCACTCATGATAAAGTATATATATTTGTTATATCACATCCATGAAGACCATCTTCCAGGTGGTTTATCACCCTCAACTTGAGCTTTAATCCATGTGTTATAGCTTTCATGATAAAAATACAAGTCATCTAATGCATTTATACCATTAAAACCTCCAAAAATAGCAAAACTATTTCCAGCATTCCGAACACAAGCTGATTGAGAACGAGGTGAAGGGATTTCTCCTAAAGCACTAACGGGTTCCCATATTTGTGTAGTAAATCGAAATCTCCACATATCATTTAAATAGCTGCCATAACTATATAGTCCTCCACAAATATTCAAATAACTCCCATTACAAAAAGCTACAATGATGCATTCTTTTAATTGGACTATTCATATCAACTGAGACATAGTCAAAAACCGGCACATCATCTTTTAAATCAATAGTTAGTATAGAATTATAAACTATTTTCGGATCACGACCATACAGTAAATAAACTTTAGATCCAATAAGAACATCAGCTGATTCACTTCGATAATCTTTGATATTATCAGCAACTTTAGTCCAATTCTGATTAGCAAAACTAAATTTCCAAATTTCCTTCAAATATGATTAGGAAAACTAAATTTCCAAAAATCCTTATAAACATTAAGGATATCTATTCTAACTCCAAAAATAATAAACATTTCATCATTTTTTAAATATGCAAAGTGTTGAAATCTCATATCTGGCTTTAATTCATCGCCACTAATCAAAGACCATTTTTCTTTAATCAATGAATAAGCATAAATTCCTGTTATATCGTCATTTGGTACAAAATCTTGACGTATATACCCAAACATATAAAGGGTATTATTATAAAATGTTAAAGTTGACCCAATTCCTATTGAAGGGCCTTCACCATCATAAGGCATTTTTCTTGCTTCAAGTATATCCATTTTTAATCTAAATATTCTTTACAAATATAAATTGTAATCAATACCATCAGCTGTAAGGCCACCAAAAATTCCAATATAATTTGTGTTATTGTAATTAAATGATGCATAACCAGGGCGAGATGAACCCAACATACGATATCCTGTCAAAATTTCTATAATCCATACATATGTAATTAAGTCAAAACAATAAACGTCATTACTAGTTCCAATGCTACTTGTACCAAAAAATGCAAAAAGTTTTCGATCATCTCGTAGATATAATTGAGAATATTCAAGTCCTGGTGGAGAGAAATTAGAATGAACTGAGATGATTCCCCATTCTAGAGTAGTAAGGCTAAATGTTTTGAGTTCAGAAGAGTATTGGTTAAGCTCATAGTCAAAACCCCCAAATGTGATTATACGATTTTTCAGCTCATCGTAGACAGCTGTTGCACCTGTTAATCGACTTGGAGGGCTTCCTGTTAAAGGGATTTTGGTTATATCGAATGCCAAGACTATTTTCAACCAATAAATTAGCATTTATATTAGATCTAAGCTTTGAAAAATTTGAGTTAATAATAATGTTTCATCGTGCTTTTGAAAGCTTTAAGTTTAAATTTGAAGCTAAATTGGATAAGATACCAGTGTCGAAAAAATTATTCTAATTGTTATAAAGAGGAAAAATGGAAAAGATTTATAGTTTTATATAGTAGTAAATATGTTTAGTTAAACAAATGACTTTGATTTAAGCAGGTTTGAATATATATGTTAAGTAAAGAAATTATAGTTAAAATAGTAGTAGTAATTCTATTTACTTAAAATATTATAGCCTCTGTATTTATTCTTGACTTTGCATGCAAGGGTTTTTAGTATATTTTATCATCACCTTTAGGCCGATATTTTTTTGATTTTATTCATTCGCAGTAGATATCAAACTTGGTATTTGCCTTATTTATCTATTCGATTATCCGACTTTTTAAGTAAAGTAAAATTTGATACTCAGAAATTCTTTGGTAATATATCTGAGAATCTTAATATTTTTAGTACAAAGTAATTATTTCAAGATTGAGTGTAAGCAAATTCTTCTGCGATTTTTACAGACAAATTTGATTAGTTCTTAAATTTTAAATTTTTTTAAGCACTAAGCATGCTGGACATTAGTTTTAAAAATATGAGCCTATGCTTGATTATTCTAATTATTTTTTAAGATTCACTTAGCATTGAAAGTTGTATTATAGATGTGCCATTGATAAGTTTTTAACAATAAGTTTGAGATATTTTAGTTATGAGCGATAATTTTATAAAAAATTAGAGGTAAAATTTTACTTGCAATCAGTAGTTATTTGATAGCAAGAAGGTTATGTTTTGTTCTAGGGATATTAGAATATTAAATTCATAATTCAATCTTTCTATATTCTTCTTTAAGTTTTTCAAAAATATACTTAATTCCAAATTTTCTCACAAGTCAATACTTTCCTCATATGTTTTTCTTTATAATATACCCTATGAACCCTTCGGGAAATATTATAGCTACAATAAAAATCTATATCAAACTAAAATATTAATTCAAAGCCCTCTAATAATCATAAACAAAATGCTATTAGTTTTCCTGTCATTCTCATTCCTATATTAAAAGGTTTTCTTTTGATAAGGGTTGCACAAAAAAAAATCACTTAATTTAGTAGAAACTTCTGAAGAAGATCCTATATTGGCCCCGATTACTTTACAAAACTTTTAGATTCAAACTAATATATCAGACCGAATCAACCTAAAATAATAAATTTCAACAGATTTATGCAGTCTTAACCTCCTATTTCATAAATAATCATTACTAAAGAAAAATCAAAACCTTTGATTTTATATAAAAATTCTTTTAATACATATTCTAGGGTATAGTAAATATATATATATATCTCAATTTTGTAATTTTAACAAAAAAGATATTCAGCTTAAGAAATTAATTTATTGATATCAATTTACTCAGTAGCATATGCTATTTAAATACCCATGACTATGAAAATAGAATCTTAGAATAATTTTTTTTTTTAAAAAGTCATATGCTATTAATGATTAGATTAAGTTTTTTTGCTTAAACAAGCTATTGGGACCAATTTGTTACTAAATTTTTTCTCTTATAAAGTTTTTTTTTCAACTCCAACAAAAGGTTTTAAATATAATCATAATCTGTTGTTTTTAATTCAAAAAATCTTTAATTCTTCTAATAAAATATAATAGTCTTTTTCTGTATTCAGATTAGAGAATTTTTTTTAGTCCTTTACAATATTGACTTGCAGACCTTGAGACAAAATTTTATTATTTCATACTTAGTTATCATTCATTATAAGTGAATAAATCACTCATGCTTGTTAATAATTTAAGAGAAAAAATCATCTTATACTTACTCATCTCAACAAATCTTAGTGACTTACATTTTTTTAACTATCCATTATCTTTTCTAATATCATTTAAATTTAAGCTTATTAATTTAGCCCACGCCCATGCTCATGCTCATGATCATATTGAGTAGTTATTTGATATATAGCAGGGCGTATTTTTCTATCAGAAGACTTCACTTTATATATATTAAATTCATGATTAAGCTTGTCCATATTCTTATGCAAGTCATTCAAATGAATCTTCCTATTTTCTTTTTTCTTTACATATCCTACAAACCCTTCAGTAAATACCATAGCTGTAGTAAAAATTCCCATAAGCCCAAAAACAGATCCAAGTAATCCTCCAATAAACACAAACAAAGTGTTATTTAATTTCCTTTGAGTTTTCATCCCTGTATCACTTTTTTCTATACTTATAAGTGTTCGAAGATAAGCCTGGCTATAAATACTAAATAGATTTTACGTTTTTTGAGTTGCTAAAGATCCAATATCTGGGTTTTCAGAAGTTGAAATATGGAATCCAGTTTCAAAACTTGGCCATTCTGTGCTTTCTGAAGTAAAAACTGATGGGGTTAGTTTGAAATATATCGTTGTAGGAACTGTTCCTCTGAAAAGATAACTCTTTGATGGGGGTTCAACAATTACAAAAATATTACTCACTTCATTTGGTATTGATGATGAAGATGTTATATTAACCCCGATATTACTGGCAAAACTTCTAGATTCTTTTAATTCAATATAAACAGAAGCAATTGACTGAATTAATTCAAGGTTGCTAAATTCTAGTCGAACAATACAATTGTTATCTATCATTTCGCAAGAATTTTTTACTGAAGAATAACTTAAACCTTCAATAGTATATGAAATATCTTTCAAGCATATCATACTAGATGGTAATAAAATTGTAACTACATT
>MPUH01000738.1:0-37601 GCA_001970955.1 Stentor coeruleus | reverse complement strand
TTTCTAATATCTTAATACCCTCTGATCTAGTATCCAATTGCTTAATTTATATCAAATATATTTTCTTCACTTCATCTCATGGTCTTTAACAACTTTTTTTTTAATTTAATTTTACGCATCTTACTACTAATTCATATAAAATATTTTAAGTTATGCATCATATCTAAATTAATACAAAAAAATAATTCTGTAAATAAAAATCTTAAAATTTCAAAATAGCCCAATTCCTAGACTAAACTAACTAATTCCATTATAAAAAATATACATGCATTCATAAAATACCAAATATTTTTTTTAAACTCTTATTAATCAAACATAAAAACTCTAAATCTCCAAGCATAGGAAAAAACAGTTTTTCTAAATCAGAAATTTCTAAGAAAATATCAATTCTAATGTCCTTTCAAGGAATTTCTGAACAAAAAAGAAAAATTATGACTTTTAGATCTCAATTTCATCAAAGAAAAAATTTTTGTATAGAAAACAATAATTGTAGTATAAACCATATATAACCTAATATACTCATAAGATAATAAATTTTAAAGCAAAAAATTTTTTACTAGAAAAATGATAAACGCATTAGAATCAAATTAACTATCGATAGGTATATTTGATTCACTACCGATTTCATGCTCATGACTTTTATTTCGTTTATGAGAGTGTTTTCGGACTTTCTTACCTAACTTATTATTTTTTTTTTCTGAATCAATACTTTTATCAGTTTCCAAATGATGCTTTTTTTTCTTTTCCTCTAGTTTTATTTTAGCAAAAGTAAATTCATTCATTTCACTTTTTAAGCTTCTTTGTCGGAAAATATCTTTAGACATTTCATCATGGCCTTTTGGTGGTTCTAAAAAAGTAGTTCTTTTATGCTTTTTTTCATCACCTTCACTATCTTCATCTAATTGTTCAGAATTTTCATCTAATTGTTCAGAATTTTCATCTAATTGTTCAGAATCTTCATCTGTTCGTGTTTGTTTAGCGTAATTAAACTCATTTTTATAGTGGAGCTTTCTTTGTAAGACGAATTCTCGACTTGAGTGAGGTTCTGGAACATTTTCGATATTAATATGCTTTGAATTATGAACTCCCATTGTGATTATTATAAAGTAAATATGTTTAATGAATTTATTGAAAACTTTTTATGAGTAATAATGCAGGTTTACTTGATATATTGTATTGTTTTAAATAATGACAGTGCTATTATATAAGATGCTCCTATAAATAAATTGATTCAAATAAAATTCTCCTTTACATCCAAGTTACTGTTTTTATTTCCTCACCTCCATCTTAACCTCTAACCTCATAATCTCAATTAAACTAAATTCCTGTTTCACTTTCAAAAGTCACTTATATCCTATAATAAAACATATTAATTATGAAAACCCAACTCCAAAGCTAAGATTCTTATATTTTTAAATATCAAAAATCCTATCCTACTCAGCATTAAAAATACTTATCATACATCTCCAAGTTTCCATCACTGTAAAAAAGTACTTATCTTATTCATATAATAAAATTATCTCAATAAAAAATGAATATGAACTATTGCAAGTCTTTCGGTCTATCTGATGTATAAGAATCTATTTTTTTATATTTCTTTCCCTAATCATCTCCATTCTAACTGTACAAAAAATATATCAATATTATCTAATATATAAAAAATTTCAATACATATTCATAAGCAAGAAACTGATTTTTATTGCAATTCCTTTAAATATGTGTCGTGTGATAACAAACATAATATTCTTGTTTCAAGAATCTTATCTCAATAACCAATACTCGCTTGTTTTCTAATATTTTCGCTCAACTGTCTGAAAATATATGCTCTTTACTTAAAAAAAAAATCCCTTGTATTGCCTTTAACTTTATCACTATCCTATTTTTCCTTCTTTATCTCATAATCTCCATATTACAAAACCAAAATTTCTATAAATAAAACAATGGGATCCGCGTATACTTAAATATCTATGATACAACTTAAGTTTTATTTTCATATATACATTGGATGCCATACAAGAAAACACCTTAATATAGTTAACAAAATTTCAATCTTATAGTTAACTACGATAAAATCAAGCATTTTTGATAAGGCTATTTATACTTTTGTATATTTTTAGCCGATAAAATCAAGCATTTTTGATAAGGCTATTTATACTTTTGTATATTTTTAGTATTGAAAGGAGAAAGAGATTTTAAGTGATGAAAACACTGAGAGTTGTAAGAGTATTTTTCATCCTTATGATGAATTGTAGGAAAATCTTATATCTATTCATCGCTGATTTCACATATTCAAACATTGGGATGCTAGGAATCTTTCAAATAAAAATTAGATATAAATATGAGTAAACTTAAAAACAGAGAAAAAAACACGTCTAGTCACACTGAATTAAAAAAAGCTTATATGCCGATATACCCAATGATCCAGACTCCACAGAAGGGAAATGGAAGCAGTGCTTTGAGAAGCAGGAGCATACCTATAAGTACCCCTAGGCCAGTAAAGCTTAAAGAGTTTAAACTTCAAACGAATTTTGCAGTTAAAGCACATAACCTTGATGGATGGAAAATATCGAAGGGAGTTAGCAAAAATGCGAATGTTTTTCTTATAATGGGAGACTATCCTGATTTAAGGCAAGCGCTAATTGAGAGAGGGTGGGTTGAAAACACTGATAAAAACTCATTGGTTTTTAATCTAGTCTGGGCAAGGTCAGCAAAAGTCCCTTCCAAGCTCCAAGAAGACCAAATCATTAACCACTTCCCCAGGAACTTCGAACTCAGTTGTAAATGGAACTTCTGCGAAAACATTAAAAAAATAAAAAAACTCTACGACGTAGACTACAACACCTTCTTCCCAAGGTGTTATCGTATGATAGGTAAAGACTACGAAGAGTTCTGCGACATGTTTAAAACTTACAAAGCTCTTTCAATCCTAAAATCCTACAGTTCACTCAAAGGAGGCTGTTATGAAAAAGTTATGACAGCTCTAAACGTTGTTAAAAGGTGGATGCACTTTATAGAAAAAAATATAAAAGTTGACTATGACCGATCGTTAAACTTAATACATTCGAATGAGTGGAAAATCCTTAATTCCAACAATGCTCACGAGGTAGTTAATGAGTTCCAAAAATACAACACAGGTAAAATTTCGACCCAGCCAAATTCACTATCTCAACTTGTAGATGAGACTTTAGAAAAGCTAAGTGACTTAGACCCACAAATGGATGTTTGTGGAAACAAAAATGTGTGGATTGTCAAACCAGGGAGTAAATCTCGAGGTAGAGACATAATGGTGTTTTCTAATATAGAAGAAATCAAATCATATACACAAAACTCACAAAAATGGGTTGTCCAAAAATATATTGAAAATCCTTTGTTGATACAGAATAAAAAGTTTGATATAAGACAATGGATTTTGGTTACCAATAGTGAACCTGTGACTATTTGGATATATTCTTCTAGTTATTTAAGGTTTTCTGTTGAAAACTATGATGTTGGCAACCTTTCAAATAAGTTCAGTCATTTGACTAATAACAGCATTTCAAAGTATAGCAAAAAATTTGGCGCTAGCGAAAATGGATGTATGTGGCATACAAGTCAGCTTATTGATTATATAAGAGAAAGATATAATAAAGATTATTGGAGAGAGTCTATATTACCAAAAATTAAAGATATTGTTAAGTGGTCGGTGTTGTCGGCTGGGTATTTGGGAAGGAAGAACTGTATAGAGCTTTTTGGGTATGATTTCATGATCGACAACGCTCTTAAACCTTGGCTTATAGAAATCAATTCAAGTCCAGCATTAGACTATAGCACAGTAATTTCCATATAGCCAATAACAACAACTTTAGTGCGTGACGTGCTCCAGGACGTAGCGAAGATGATAACATCGAAAACAAAGGAAACAGGAAAGTTCCTTCTAATCCACAAAGGCAAAATAGCCAAATAATATATATTAAAAATGGGCAATTGCTGTGCACCAGCAAAATTAGAGCATGTAGATGAACTAAAGCCAAGAGACCTAATAGGCACTTCAATTAGGGACTCTAAAACTTTTACTCTAAACCCAGCGGATTTCATACAAATAAAGACAAGGCCAATAACCAAAGATTACCTATTAGGAGAAGTATTAGGTAGAGGATCATTTGGTGAAGTATGTATAGCAACTCACTTACTAACTAATTCTAAAAGAGCAGTTAAAATAATATATCTCAATGAGTCAAATACAAAAGAAGTAGATAAATTAACACGTGAAGTGTCAATATTAAAAGCTCTTGATCATCCTAATATTATAAGAGTATATGATGTGTATAAAAGTCAAAGCAAAATATGCATAGTAACTGAGTTATGTACAGGAGGGGAATTGTTTGATAGAATACAGAAAATGAAGAAATTTGGTGAGAATCAAGCTGCAAAATATATGCTTGATATGGTTTCAGCAGTGATGCATTGCCATGATCAGGATATAATACATAGGGATTTGAAACCTGAAAATTTACTATTTGAAAATGAAGACCAGAATGCTAAACTCAAACTTATTGATTTTGGCACTTCGAGATTTGTTACCCCAGAAAAGAAACTTAATAAAGCAATTGGAACTTGTTATTATATGGCCCCAGAAATACTTACAACTTCTTATAACAAACAAGTTGATGTTTGGAGCTTAGGGGTTATTTTATATATAATGCTCAGTGGCACTGTTCCTTTTCCTGGGAAAAATGATCAGGAAATATACTCTAAAATCAAAGGAGCCCCATTGTCATTTGGACAACAAGCTTGGCAAGGAGTGTCCGAAGAAGCTAAAATTCTTTTAAGAAAAATGCTTGATAAAAACCCTAACACACGATTTACTATCGAACAAGTTTTTAATGATAACTGGCTACAATCTAGAGGAATGGCTAAAGTTCCTGATCGACAGCTTGAAGTTTCATCTTTACAAAACCTCACCAGTTTTAGGACTCATAGTCGATTGCAAACAGCAATATATACTTTTATTGTCTCACAAATACTAGATAACTCACATTTTGATAAACTTAGAGAAGTATTTACAAATATAGACAAAAATGGTGATGGATTTCTTAGTATGGATGAAATACATAAAGCTATTGATAGTTTCGAATTTAGGGTTAATCCTGAAAATATATTCAAACAATGCGATACTGATAAAAATGGGTTTATAAATTATTCAGAATTCTTGACTGCTACGGTTAATCAGCAACAAGCTTATAGTAAAGGAAATTTGAAAAATGCGTTTAAGAATTTTGATAAAAATGATGATGGGAAAATCGACCTTCAGGAACTTAAAGAGTCATTAGGGACTTCACAGAGTGACTCGATTGTTAGGAAAATGCTGGATGAGGCTGATACAAATAAGGATGGGATGATTGACTTTGAAGAGTTTGTACAGCATATGAGTAGATATTCGCAGGAAATCACTGAAAATGCTTAGTAATTTATGGTATGGAAAAGTGATAAGGAGTGGTTTTTATAAATATATGTTGGATTTATGTATATATTTTATGATTATTAAATAGGATTTGGAAATGTGATGCGTTTTAGGTTATTATGAATAGTCCCTTAGAATAATATAGTTCATGGATAGAACTAGTTAATATCTATAATCATTATTTGGCTTAGAAATATATTTGAATAGTAAGCTAGGATTCCTAAATGCTTCCTATATTGCCTTTAAAAGGGAGATCCACTTAATTATTAAATTCCTGTAGATCCATCCGTTGCAATTAAAAAACCCATTACTCAGAAAAGAATAAAACTTGAATAATATGAAAATCCAAAGAAGTCGAAAAATACAAATATAGGTAGTAAAGCAGTAAACTTGTAAGCACCCTTTTATTATTATCTTACTAATCTTTAATTCGCACCCATCTTATTTTCACCTTTAATTGTTATAACACAACTCAGTACCTTTTAAATCCATATCGTTAATTAATATATCTAATTAACTGATAATTTTCTATCAATAATTTTACAATTCTCCACTAGCCTCTTTAAAATTTTACAATTCTCCACTAGCCTCTTTAAAATTTTATAAATATTCCTCATCCTATCCAAAATAATTACCTGAAATTTTTCTATCAATCATTTGCAATTCTTCTTTATCTCTCTATGCACTTTAAAGTTTCATAATTATTCCTCATCCTATCAAAAATATTATCTAACTATCGCTTTTTCGTTTTCTGAAGAACCGCCCAGTCTCTATGCTGTTTGGCATACACACTAAAAAGTATAATCACAACCATAAGTCCTTGATTAAAAACTTTACGTGGGAATTCCATTCCTAATTGTCTAAAAACAGCTTCAGGCCAAGGAAGGAGGAATGACCAAAACAAAATCTTACTATGAATCATTCTAGTCCACATGGTCTTCAAATTGCCCATTACCTTATCTGGGGCAAGTAATTTCATATTGACAAGTCCTGACACTAGAAGTAAAACTCCAACTATTGACTGAATAAATGCGTAGTTTTTTGCACTGATACCCCAATAAGCATCAGCAAAAATACTACCTATTAAAACACTTCCACTTGTAATATGGATACATCTGAATAAGAACTTCAAGAAAAATTCCATAATTATATTATAAATGCCTAAAAAACTCCAAAGAGTTTTGTGTTTTTAGCTTTACGCTCAGGTTCTAATTTGACAAGCTCTTCTTTTGGCACTGATATTATAGAAAATACTAAACTTATCATCCCTTCGATTTCATTATTCTGTATCGGCATACTTCTAACCATTTTTATCAAGGCACTTTTTAGAACCTCAGCATTAATCTTATCGTTAAGATCTTCAGTCCTCTTCAGTTTTCTTTCAAGCTCTCTAATATCTTCTTTAAGCATTTTTATTTGTGTTAGATATTTTTCAGACTCAATTTTTTCATCGTTTAGTTCACTTATTAGATCTGAAAATTCAGGTAAGGAAAGGGCTGAGGAATGAGACCTTTTAGATCCTTCACTTACTAATGGGTATTTACTAAGTAATTCATCAGAAATTTCAGATTTCAATTCTTCTGATTGCCGCTTAAAAAGTTCGTGTTTGGATAGTTTAACAGGTGGTCTAGGCGCTCTTCTTAAAATTTTTATAGATGATTGATTGTTCTCTGTTGTAGATGCGGAGTTTTTATAGTTTTGATTTTTTGTTGAAACTAATTTTGTTATAGACTCTGCAAGGTTATTAGTAAAAAAAACACCTAAAGATTCTTCTGCCAAATTTATTATACACTCAAGTTCAGAAACCTTTTCTTTAAGAGTTTCACAGTTCTCACAATGATAGCTTTTCACTGCATTCTCAGCAGTTACTGATTTTTGAACAAGAATATGTATTTCCTTTTCATGAGCTTCATTTATTTGAAGTTGTTTTATAAGTTCACTGTTTAGTTTAGCTATTTCTTCTTTGTCTAAGATTTCTGATTCTTCAAATTGTGAGATTAATTCTTGGTTTTTGTTATTTAAATAATTAATTTCTTTTTGGAGTTCTTCTATTTTTGTTGAGAGATTTTCATGATTATCAGCTTTAGCTGCTATGGTTTGCTTGTATGATGCAATTTGTTTAAGGAAACTTTCTATATCTGATCTACAAGTTGTATTTTCTTTTTCTAAAAATGATATTTTATTTTTGTAACTATGCTCCTCTTTTACTACCTTTCCATATATTTGTTGTAAAGAAGAAAATTCTAATTTTATTGAATCGAGTTCTTTTTGAAGAGCTACAACTTGATTTGAGAGAATTTCAGTTTCAACAGAAGATGATTGCTTTGTGATTTTAATTTTCTCCATAAGTTTTTCCGTACTTTTCTTCATTCTATTGATTTCATCAGATTTTTCTTTGAGCAGTGTTTCATATAATTGAGTGTTAGATTGTGCAGATTTCTGTTCCTGGCAAACCATCACCTTTAATTCATTTATTTCTTCATCCTTTTCTAGTAGTTTCCCAGAAAACTCTTTGACAACAATATTTTCAGAAGTCAGTTCTTTAATGAGTTTTTCCTTCATTACCATTTCTTCTAACAATTTTTCTATTTTTTTGTTTAACTCTTTATTTTGTGATAAAAGTGAATTAATTTTGTCGTTAAGCTCTCGATTGCTCTCTCTCAGAGGTTCAATTTCTTTTATTTGATTATCTTTAATCTTCAATAAATCCCCTTTTTCTTTAAGCAATTTTTCTAATATTTCAGCATTTTTTACAGAACTATTTAGTGAATCTTGCAATTTTTCTTTTTCTCTAATTAGAACTGGCATTTCTTCAAGAAATTTTAACCTCATTTCCATTTCTTTGCATTCGTTTCCTGAATTTTTTATAGCCAATTGTAATGAAGCTATAACACTATTCTTATCTTCTATTATATTCGTTAAAGAATCAACCTTTTCTGCTATTTTTGATATGTAAGTATCTTTTGAATTAAGAACTTTAACTAAATTCTCTTGATCTTTCAAGGAAGACTCAAAGTTTTCTATCGACTTTTCTTTTAGTTTAATCATTTGTTGCATTTCTTCAAGATTTTCTTTCATATTTTCTATTTCCTTGTCTTTTTTAATAACTTTATCAATAAGTTCAGCATTTTTATTTTGTAATAATTTTATTTCATTTTCAATTTTAACATTTTCTTTTAGAGATAGATTATTCCTGTTGAAAGAATTCATGCTACTAATTTCTTTTTCTTCTTGCTTTTCAACAATTTCTTTAAACTTTTCATACTGTGCATTAAGCTCTTTATAGTTATTGTCTTTATTTGATATTATTTGTCTTAGATTATCAATCTGATTTTCCATTTCTTTTTGTTTATAAGTCAACTCCTCATATTTTTGTTTATTTTCTTCAAGTTTTGCATACAAGGCTTTTATTTCTTGATCCTTATCTCTTTGTTTTTCTGTTAATTTCTCAATATAGTCAGTACTTTCACTTAATTTTTTATTTATTTTCTCAAATTCTATAATATTGGACTCCATATTTTTAATCACCTCATTTTTTTCTTTCAAAATCATGCTTAACTCTTGTTTTTTGCTGCTCGCACTTAATAATAAATCTTCTTTTTCTCTCAAATTTATATGCAAATTACTTATTTGCCTATCCTTTTCCTCTATACTTTTAAGCAAATTTGTGTTTTCTTCCTTTATCTTTACCATTTCTTTATGTTTCATACAAAGAGTTTCGCTTTCTTGATCTGATTTTAGCATTTTATTTTTTAAAACCTGATTTTCTTGCTCAAGTTCGTGAATTTTTGTCTGAGCTTCTTGNTTCTTGCTCAAGTTCGTGAATTTTTGTCTGAGCTTCTTGGTTTTCTAAAATCAAACCTGAAACTCTACTTATAAGTTCCTTTTTTTCTCTTTGCATTTTATCCAGATCATCGAAATTCTGTGAAATTTTATTAGACAATTCTATATTTTCTTCATTTTTCACTTCAATTTTCAAAAGCATTTTATCTATAATATCTTTGTCTTTAGGTATAGTTCCTAATTGTGAATTCAATTGTTTGTTTTCTTTAACTAACTCAGTAATTTCTGATTTTTTTTCTATTAATTCTGCTTTTATTACCTCATATTCTATAGACAAAGCCGCTAATTTTTTTTCAATAGAGTTTATTTTATCCTTTAAATCCAAAATAAGCAAGTTTTTATCGTTAAGATTTTTTTCAGCTTCTTGGCAATTAAAATTTGTTTTTTCTGCAAGTCTCTCACTGTTTTGATAATTTTTTAAAGTCTTATTCAAATTTTCTTCTAATCCATTAATTCTTTCTATCAATTTAACATTTTCATGCTTTAAATCTAAATTAGCTTGCAATGATCCTTTGTTTTTTAAAGATTTCTCAAGGTTGTTGTGAATATTTTTTATTTCCAGTTCTTTTTCTTCTATTCGCATTCCTAAATCTTTGAAGCCAGCTTCAAAATTATTCCAACTTTCTTCAACATATTTTTCTACCCATTTTTTTGTGTAATTATAAAGCCGATCAAAAGTTTGTAAAGATTCAGAAAGTTTATAATTTTCTTGAAGTACTTCATCAAATTTTTCTTTGATTATTCTGTTTTCATGTTGAATATCTGCAAAGTTAGAGTCCAACTCATGCATTTTTTCTCTGTATTTTAAGCATTCAGACTTAAAAAAATCGTTTTCTTTTACTAATTCTTGTCTTGTTAAATTCCAATCTTGAGAAGCTTTAACGAATTTTTTTTCAATTTCAAACTTGCTTTTTTCAATTATTTCTAGTTCAATTAATCTATCATGAATATTCTTCATTTCTGTGTCTTTTTTGCTTAATTCATTGCTAAGTTCAATTTGTAGTCTTTTAGTTTTATTTTTTTCTATTCTTAGCTCTTCTAAGACGTTTGCTGACTCAGGATCATAAAAAATATTATCATCAAGCTTTGGGGATCTACAAGATCTTAATGGACTAGACATTGGGGATCTTAATAATCCTTGTTCAAGTCCTTGTGCTGTAGATTTTACATGTTGTATTAGAAGATTTCGTTCTTCTTCATAAACTAGAGCTACTGGTTCACCAAGTTTCTCATGAAGCATGCTTTGAAATCTTGAGCTAGAAGCAAGAAAACTTTCGACTTTTTTGACTAAGAAATTTAATTTCTCTTTGCATTGTCTTTCTTCATCACGGCTTACTGGTTTTTTCCACGATTTTGTCAATTCTAGTTCTTTTTGAAGTAGCTCCAATTTTTTCCTCAATGGTTTTTTCTCTTCTGGCAAATCTTCAACTTTTGAGATTTTTTCTTGAGATTTGATTATATTTGATGATGTATTGCGTGAATATCCAAATAATGCTTTGACTGGAATTTTCTCATGAGAACTTTTTGGAGCTAATGTATGTCTTTCCTTTAGCAATTCTATTTTCTCATACAATTTAGTATCAGATTTTTTTGAAATCCGTGGAGAAATAAAAACTTCAGGGTTTATTTCAAAGGCTGTACTTAAAGCCTTGCCTTGATGCTGAGATCTAAAGTTATCATTTCTGCTATAGCTATCTCTATAACTCATTTTTTATTAGTTGAATTTTTAGTGCTTATTTCATTAAAAAAGTAATTCATACTGCCAGAAAACATTTTCTATAGTCTAATCTGAATTAAAGTAATTTACATTACTTATCATTTTATTGATAATTTATATCTCAAAATTTGATTGGAATAAGAATTCATATAAATAATCATAGGTAGAGTGAGATTATTATTTCATAATGTATAGAAACCTTAATCTTTGTTTATATAATATATGGCACTCTGTAAATATGCTAAATATTGAAGGAGATTATCTTTGAATTCTTTAATTTAGTACTTTCTCTGAAAATTTTACTAGATAAGGTTGAAAAAATTATGGTTTGTTTTTCAATACCTCTAGGGATTTGGTTACAAATATTTATATGTTGCTCATTCAAATCCGAATCTGAGCAGAATCATTTTCTTCTAAATAATTATAGATATTTATGGTTTAATTAAATATTCTATATGAGCACCGAAATAATTTTGAAAAAGCTACTTAATATTGAAATTCAAATGATTAATTATTTCACAGTTTAGAAAAATAAAGAGAAGAAAATCCATATACTGCATTCTAATTTTTTGCTTAGTGCCATTGACAAAGATTGAAATTTGCAATTTTTATGGAACTTTATTTAATACATCTTATCCTTACACTAAACAATAAATATTATTTAAAAAGTTAAATTTTCTATTAACATCATACAATCAAACCTTCAAAATTAAAATCTTATCTAAAAGCAATATCGCTTATAATCCTTAAATCTCATATTTTCTATTCTTCATACCATATATTCTCTATAGTCATTTAAATATTTTCCATTTTGCATAAATCTAAGGTAAGATTTTCAAACCGATAAAATTCGTGTCAATCTGAGACTGATAAATTATCTTAAATATTCATTTTCTCTAAGATTTTTATTTCTTTTACATGGAGTAATAAATATGAGTGTTAAGGTAGCAGTGAGAGTGCGGCCATACAATGCACGTGAGAATGATATGGGTGCTGAACTTTGCATTAAAATGGTAAAAACCAATTAGGTTGACAAAACAACGACTATATTTGACACTAAATCTGGAGCTACACGTGACTTTACATTTGATTATTCTTTCTGGTCCCATGACGGCTTTGAAGAAATAGACGGGTACTTCACTCCAATTGATGATAAATACGCAGACCAAAGAAAAGTCTACATGGCTTTAGGTGAAGAAGTTTTAAATAATGCTTGGGAAGGGTACAATTGCTGTTTGTTTGCATATGGACAAACAGGTTCTGGAAAATCTTACTCTATGGTTGGATATGGTAACAATAAAGGAATCATTCCAATCAGCTTTAAAGAAATTTTCCAAAGAACTGATAGTAGACAAAGCGAAACTTTGAGTTTTGAAGTTCTTGTAAGTATGCTTGAAATTTATAATGAAAAAACCCAAGACTTGCTAGTCCCAGTAAATCAAAGAGTTTCAGGTGGGCTTAAGATTCGTGAAAGTAAGGAACATGGGGTGTTTGTAGAAGACCTTAGCAAAGTCCAAGCATCAAGCTATGAAGAAATAGAAAGACTTATGGAGCTAGGGAATACACATAGGTCTATAGGTGCTACTAATATGAATGCTACAAGCAGTAGAGCACACACGATTTTTACAATAGAATTCAAGCAAATTACAAAAGAAGGGAATAAGAAGATGGAAAAAGTTAGTGTTATTAACTTAGTTGATCTTGCTGGAAGTGAAAAGGCTGGGCAGACCGGGGCGACTGGAGACAGGCTTAAAGAAGGTTGTGCCATCAACAAATCACTAGTTGTATTGGGTTCTGTTATCGAAGCCCTTGCTGATAAATCTATGGGTAAAAAGGGTAACATTGTGGTTCCATATAGAGATTCAGCACTAACAAGAATTTTATCTTCAGCTCTAGGTGGTAACTCGAAAACTATTATGATTTGTGCTTTAAGTCCTGCAACAGTTAACTATGAAGAGACTTTAAGTACACTAAGATATGCTGATCGTGCTAAGAAAATCAAAAATCACGCAGTTGTAAATGAGACTGTTGAGGCTAAGCTTACCAGAGAGAATACCGAACTTAAAAATTTACTTGAAGAATTGGGAGGTAAAGATAAAATCATGGAACTCACTGAACAAGTTAGAGAACTAGGTGGGACTGAAAAACTTAAAGAATTAAAAGAACAAATACTTGCATTGGAAAAGCTTAAACAAGAGGGAATTGATTTTAATACTTACCAAAAAAGACAAGTGGCTGTTGAAAATGAATTGATGGTTGACATTTCTGGACCTCACTTGAAGAATATTACTGAGGACCAGCAGTTAACTGGTAAAGTTTGTTATAATTTTGATAAAGTACCTTTGGTAGCTGGGAGGAAAAATGCAAACCCTCCTTGTAATTTGATTTTTGCAAGTTCAAGTGTTTCAACTCGGCACTGCATTTTCGATAAAAATGAAGATGGGAAAATAACTTTGACTGCTTGTGATGAAAAATCTTCACTGAATTTGTTTGTGAATGGGAAACGGTTTGAAGGCCCAGTAATCTTAAATCATATGGACAGGATTCTTATAGGTACAAGTACAATGTTCTTATTCAAAATTCCAGGAGAATTTTCAGAATTAAAAGAAAACGAAATTGACTACGAATTTGTCCAGGATGAAAAACAAAAATATGATGAAGAAGAATTTGAAAAAGCTATGCCAAAGCCACTTACAAGGGGTTCTCGATCTTTATCTCAAGTTGAGCCTCCTTTGCCTCATCATCATCACCATACTGGAGATACAACCGCTGTTCCACAACCTATAGAAACTTTAGTATCTCCACCTCCAGCTCAACCAGAGTCTTTTCTAGCTCCACCAACACAAGAACCAATTCCACCACCAGTAGAACAACATTACGAAGAGCCACTTTCTAAGAAAAAAATCCTTCATAATAAACTTGCTAAATTGTTTCCCTTGATTAATGAGGCCAATATGCTAGCAACAGATCTCAGTCGAAATGCTAAGTTTTCAGCGAAAATCATAAACATTCTCCCTGATGACGTAAAAGAAGAGGAGGACTTAGAACCTGAAAGATGGGAAAAAGAACTCAAAGTTGAAGTTGTAAGTCAAGATTATGGGCTTATCTGGTATTGGGACAGTGATAAATTTGAAGATAGACTTTGTATGCTAAGAGAACTTATTGATGAAAAAAATGTTCCATCACCTGATGAAGATCCTTTATGGGACCCTCCTGAAGAAAATCTTATTGGCAAAGGATATTATTCTTTAAAGCCTTTAGGTTTACTTTTTGATAACCCTTTCGATATACTTATTATTTCAGCATGGGGAGGAGATGCTGGGTATTTAAGGATGAATATTGTTCCAATAGATGAAGATGGCCAGCTACTTGATGAAGGCCCTGATACACCTGACGAACTCATAAACCAGCTTATAAATTTCCAAGTTGAGATCAATGAAGCAAGAAATTTGCCACAGACTCATTCAAATAATGTTTATTGTGAATTTCACTTCCCTGGGCTTGGAATCAGAAGGACTTCTATTGTCCCTGGATATTCAGAACAGCCTATATTCAATTGGAAAGAGCAATTTACTAATGTTCTTGTAGATGAAGCACTTGCAAAGTATATGCAGACAAATAAACTTGCTGTATGCTTGTATGGAACTGGGATGGCTATGAAAGTAGAAACACCTAGAAGGACATTGACAAGACCTAAAAATGAAACTACTGAAGCTAAAGCTCCTTGTGCAGAGACTAAGATGGAGGAAAACGCTAAAAAGTACAAAGCAGAAAATGAAATGGAGATTAGGGATAAGAAAAAGAATGATCCTAGAGGTGATACAGATAAAAATAGATCTGCTAATAGTGCTCAAGGAAAGCGAAAAGATGGCGGGGATTCAGATAAAACAGCGATAATAAAGAAAAGCCCAAGCGATACTTCAAAATTTGACACCAATAAAGGAGAAAAGAAAAAAGATTGCATAGTATTTTAGTAGCTAAGTTATCAGTTGTTTAGAAATATTATTCAAGTTTATATGATATTTTTGACTATTTTATTTATCAATGCTAATGACTATTCAGTTTCTTCAATTAATCCGTCAATTGCTTTACTTTTCTTCAAAGGTGGAAAGTTTATCAAAGTAGCTCTTCTTTGCTGCTGATGCTTAGCAACAATAATTCTTTGTATTTTAAGTTTATTTGTTACATCTGAGTTATATTTAATATATTCAGGATTCAAATATTGTCCTTCATTATCATGTCCTTCAGTAGCGTTATGAACTACAACAAATTTCTCTTTGACTCGTTTAGTTTTTCTTTTAAGTTCTAATTTTTTACTACGAATACCCAAATTCTTTTCTAGTAATTTGTTTATATATTCACTTATAGTATTACTTTTATTTCCAATACTTGTGGATTGATCAGATTGCCAGTCTCCAGAAATCAAACTTTTTTTAGGGCTCTCAGGATTTTCTATAACTTTACTTTTCGACCTATAATTGTGTGGATTTTCTGGGGATTTTCGTATTAACAGTTGAGTCACAAGAGCATGATTCATATTAAAGTTATGATTTGTAGGTGAAGAGACCAAAGAGCTATATTTTGCCTGACTATGAGGATTTATTATTCGCAATGGTCTTACTGGGGAAGTAGTTTCAGGTGACTTTTCCTCATTTAGCATAGAAAAATTTCTATTCACTACTATGAAATCAGGTCTGAACCTTTTATGTGATGGGAAATTTCCTTTGCTTCCCAAAAGTTTGTCTTTTTCTTTAAGAGCATTTGGGGATATTCCTTCAGTTGTCTTAAAAATACCAACAGGAGATAAAGAGCCAAAGACGTGACTTCTATCATTGACTGGAGAAGATTGCATACTATTCTTCAAAACATTGTCTGGACTTATCACACTAGAGACTGGGTCTTTCCAGTTCTGTCCAAAGCCTCTTTTGTTTTTAAATAAAATTTTTGATACCTTTTCGCCTTTTACACTATCAAAAGTGAAGTTTGAAGGATTATTCAAAAGAGTTTTCTTGTGAGTTGGTGAACTCTTGAGGATTTCTTTGAAATCTTCAGGAACTTTGAGGTCGTTTTCTCTTTTTTCTAGGTAGGCATCAAGATGTGTGTGACCTTCATGGATAAATCTATCAATGAATCTTGGGTTGAAGTTTTTGTTTTGCAGTTGATCATATATAACATTGATACGAGAATACCCTTGCTCTAATTCGTGAGAAATCTTAAGAGGATGAGGTTCAAGGTTTTGACAATCTTCGATTATTGAGTCTATCATTTTAGAGAACTTGTGCTTACAAGAGCTCACTTCTGGAAGTTCTGTTGTCATTTTTTTAAAGTATATGATATATGTATTATTATTTAGGCTCATTAAAATTGTTAGATTTTTTAGTGTAATTAATAATTCAAGTACTTTAAATTATATATTTATAACAAACTAGTTAATATAATACTTAAATCAGACAATTCATTGCATTTTGTGCTAATGATAATTTAGACTATCTTGTTTTCTGTTTAATCATAGGGAATTTTTAACGTTTAATCATCATTCTAGACGTTATTATCAACCTGGTCGAGTCTAAATGTCTTTAAAATAAACTTTGATTTAGAAATTTTGAGAGCAATCAATCCATCATAGGCCTTAAAACTGTATATGATAATATTAAACTGATAATTTATTATCCCACAGCAAATCCGCGTAATAATTAATTTTTGATAAGCTGACGATGATTANTTAGAAATTTTGAGAGCAATCAATCCATCATAGGCCTTAAAACTGTATATGATAATATTAAACTATCCTCTATTGAATATATATTTATAATTTTTACAATGATAATTTATTATCCCACAGCAAATCCGCGTAATAAATAATTTTTGATAAGCTGACGATGATTCAATTAATTCTTATTTGTCGCAAAAGAATTTCTTCCTAGGTATAGTACTAAAGGTATTTTTAGTGAAATTATTACTATACACTAAAATGTATAAAAGCATAATTTGCTCATACTATTATATATTGGGTAAATACTAAAGATTTTTTTTATGATTTTCATATCTAAACTAGGAATTATATTGGAATTAAGGTTTAGTAAAATTAAGCGGAGATTTTCTCAAAATAAGATTCGGCAGTGCTCGTTTTTTCTTATTATATATATCAATTCGAGATCTTGTAGTTAGGAACTTAGGAGGAGATGGAGAGTTGATATAATCGAGTAATAGCTTTGAAGGTTTGGGTGCAGGTGAGTAAACAGGAGTTAGACAATTAGGTCTTACAACAAAATCAATATTCAATCTGGTCGAATATTTCTTTAATTGTTGATGAACATTCGTACGGTTTTCACTTTTTCCAAGGTTTAACCTCAAAGTAGAGGCTCTAGTAAATTTTAACATGTTTTTATCCATTTATATACTTACAAGTTTAAGAAGCCAAATTGTTAGAATCATTACAATTCTATTTGTGAAAAATATTCCAAATAATATTTCAGTCATATGTTATTACTATTTAGAGATTGTAAATATTCATTATTATTATTATGATTTCTTATTTTTAATTATTATTAGAATTTTGTTTAGTTATCAGGATAAATTAAATATGGGCTTATTTTAATTGATTTTTATATATAGTCATAATAATAGATTCTTCCTTGAGCAAAGTAAAATATCTTAACTTAAATAACTTATATTCAAGATTTTTTTGTATGATTTGATAAATCTAAGCTATTTTACTATTAGGTTTTAGGCAATATAGTTAACTTAAACTTAACTTTGAAATACTTAAACTTAACTTTAAAATACTTAAAGTTCATTTATTTTAAGTCATAAAAAATATGATTATGCACTTCTAAACTAACTCTATTTCATAAAAATACGATCTTAAATAAAATAAAAATTATTCTAAATTTCCTAATAGTTTCAAGCAAGTAATAAACTAAAAAATAGCAAATGATAATTTTGAATATATCCTTATTTGATAAAGCCTAGCCAAATTATCGAATCTATTACAAAGTATTTGTAAAACCGCAATACAATAAATTAAAATTTACATCAACTTACACATCATTAATACAAAGTAAGTTCTTCAAAACTTTAACCATAAAATATAAATTAGTATCTATCATAACCTTAATTTCTCTCAACAATTTGCCCAATACTTAACCTTCCTCAACTATCACTCAGAACTTGTGTGTATCTCTCAAAGATAATATAAAATGGCTCGAAGGTCAACCAGGAAAAAACTCCCAAACCCTGAGTACCTAATGGGCTATGTAGATGATAATGAGTCAATGGATTGCATTATGAAAAAATTCAAACAATTAGAAGAGTATCAAACAAAAGTAGGGAGAAATGACTTGACTTCTGATGATTGCCGCGAATTGATTACTAACACAAGCTTTGGGAATATCATGAATGTTTTCAGACCAAGATATGATATTGAAGATGACTACTCATCTAGTTCAGAAGAGGTAACAGAAGGGCGCCATTCAAGATATATTGACCCTGTTACTCAATCTTATAAGACCGTTCAACCAGCTATAGGAAAAGGGGAAGTTTTACATAACAATGTATTTAATTTGAAATTTGACCAATCTTTTGAAGCTATTCTTATAAACCCACCTATTGGATTACCTCTTAGAAATAAAGCCAAGTTGAAATTCCTTAAAAATCTTATGCATAAAGGATTAGTCTTTCTATGGACTTGTAAAGGGGAAATAAAAGAATGGGTTGAGACTATGGAAAAATTCAAATTGCATTATGTTGAAAATCTAGTTTGGGTGCAGGTTGATAAAAAGAAAATCGAAGCTGTTGGGGGCTTAGAAAATCTTCAAGACTTTTCGACTGATTTACTACAAAAGCAACGAGGAAGTCCTTTTGCTTCTTCACATATGACTTTGCTTATGTTTAGGAAAGCTTCTAGTGATAAGTTAGAACTTAGACATCAAAGGACTTGTGATGTTGTATTTGATTTTGATAAACCTAAAACTTATGTTTACCATATGATTGAAACACTTTTGCCTGAAGCTGGAACTAAGCTTGAATTGTGGGCTGATAATGATACTAGAGCTGGATGGATTCATGTGGTTCACTTAGAGGATTAGTATAATTCTAAATAATTTCTTATATTAGTGAAAGTAAAAATTATTATAAAAAATACTAACACTGATTTAATCAAATTGTAAATAAAAAACTTCTTTTAATCCTCTAGGAAATCTCTTGAAATTTACATACACATCAAATTCTTCTCATAATCTCTAACTTATACTTAACTAAATCCACAGAAAATTTAAATAGTCTACGCATTTAACTTTCGTCTACATCTTGAGCATACCATCTGCGAGTTTTTACAATTGTTCGTCATGTACGGTAGTAAAAAACACCCAGCAACTCCTCCTACCAGGAAAATACCAACAGCAGACCAGAAAGTTTTTGAAGAATTAACATACTGGACTTCAGTTCTTCTTTCTCCTTGGCAATAAGCACACCATATCAAAGTTGGTGTTTCATTAGATATTTCTAGTTCATATGGATCTGTAGCTTCAGTTAATTTAACTTCTTCATCGATGTATCCAGACTTACTTTGTTGAATGCTTATACGTAAACTTTCAGACTTTTGCCTAAGATGTTGGAGTTTTTTTGTAAGACGATTGTGCAAAAGAGTTTCTTTGACTTTTTCGTAAAAATTTTCTTTTGGAAATGGTAGAGTTGATGAAGCTGTGAATGGAGAACACGGAGATCTTATATGGGAAGTTTCTTCTGTAGGGAAATCAGTATCGTTTCGACGTTTAGAAAGTGGGCTTTCAGAATATTCAAGAGATAGCATGGGTGAGTCTCTTGTTGTATTGATAATATTGATGTTACCAACGAATCTGTTTGGACTTTTAGGTTCCATAATTTATCATTATTCAAAAGAGGAAAATAAAAAGTAGATAGGATATGATACTATTTTCTGATTTAGTTTCAATCAATAAAAAATACATTTAGAATATATTTTCTTTAAGTTTTGATCAAAAATATAATTTATTATAGGTTTTAAATAATATTTTAGGTAAAATTGCAGTATAAGTTTTGAAATTAGATTTTTATAATTGCGTGATTTAATATTTTTAATCTAGAGTAAGTAGTAGGAGGAATAGTTATTTTATAATTTTTTAAATTCTAATTAAAAATTCTAATAAGGAAATTGCATAAATATAGTAAATTATTAGGTCCCCTTATAACTCAAAAAAATATCTATTTTAGAAGATTGTCCAACTTTAGTACTTCATAATTTTTATTTAAACTGACTTAGGCTATGCTTCAATGCGATGCTTAATATAAATGCTTAATAAAAAATCAGCCGAAAAAAGAGATACAGAACAGGAAGGTGGTGAAATTTATACTTCTATGCAGCAAGGAACACCTAATATATTAGTATCTGTAAGAGTAAGGCCTTTAACTAAAAAAGAGCAGGAAATTGATTCTAGAAGTTTAGTGCATGTTCTCGATAATAATCTGGTTGTCTTGCTTGACCCAACAGGAGACATAAACCTTCCTGAAGATTCTTTTCGGTCAAACCGTTCTAGAGAAAAACGATATGCATTCGACTTATCATTTGACAAATCAGCGACCCAAGAAGCTATTTTCGAAAAAACTACAAAGTTCTTAATAGAAGGTGCAGCAAATGGGTACAACGCCACAGTTTTTGCTTATGGGGCAACAGGAGCAGGCAAGACTCACACAATGATAGGTGAAGCAGACAAGCCAGGCCTCATGCTCTTAACTTTCGAGGAAATATTTTCGCGTATCGAAATACTTTCCTTAGATCGGCATTATAAAATACGCTTAAGTTACTTAGAAATCTATAATGAAGAAGTTCGAGATCTGCTTACATCAAGCAATGAGAATTTAGACATCCGGGAAGATTCAATCAAAGGTGTGACTGTTGCAGGCCTAAGTGAACTTATGGTTACATCTGCTAAGGAGGTTACGAATCATATTAGAAGTGGTAATAAACGAAGGACATGTGAACCAACAATGGCTAATGAGACTTCAAGTCGTTCTCATGCAGTACTTCAGATAATAATTGAATATAAAGACAAAGCTTCTGGAATTGATGCTGATATTATCAGTGGGAAGCTAAGTCTTATTGATTTGGCAGGTTCTGAAAGAGCCTCTACTACGAAAAACCGAGGAATTAGACTGTTAGAAGGAGCGAATATCAACAGATCCTTACTAGCTTTAGGTAACTGCATAAATGCCTTGCATGAAAACTCTGAAAAAGGTTCAAAAATCTTCATTCCTTATAGAGATTCAAAACTAACTAGACTACTCAAAGATTCTTTAGGAGGAAACTGTCGTACAGTTATGATAGCTTGTGTATCTCCAAGCTATATGTCTTTTGAAGATACTCATAACACTCTTACTTATGCTAACAGAGCTAAAAATATTAAAACCAACGTTCAAAGAAATGTTGTTAATGTCCAGTATCATATCTCTAAATATACTGCAATAATTAGTCAACTTAGACAAGAAGTGACTGAGCTTCGTTCCCAATTGCATTCAAAGCGCAATATTCCTTCAATGAATATAGAAAAATATTTAATTGTTCTAAACACGCATTTTCAAGAAGAAGCAAAATCTCGTAAGACTATTCATCAGGTAGAGCAAAGTATAAGCCAATTAGGCTTTGTATCTTTTTCAAGACAAATCGAACTGAAAAGCTTGCCTGAAAATTCAGATGCTTATAAAAATAAAGTTAATGAGATTGAGACATTGAAAAAGTCTATTGAAACGCAAGAGCATCAGCTTGTTGTTGAAAGGAATAAATCTTTGGAGCTAGAAAAAAAAAGACAGGGAATTGAAAGTAGTTGGATTAAGCTTGGTTTAGGAGAGCCTTATTTATCTCAATTAGAATTAGAGATGAAAAAACTTATATTGTCGATTACTTCATTGGACTATGAATGTAAGGAAAGCCAGAAACAAGTTGTTATAGATCAGAAAGATCAATATATAAAACTCTTAGAAGAGCAGCTAAAAATCCGTGATATGATAATAGAAGGTAATGAAGAACTTATTAAACAGTCACCTGAAAGAGTATCTGCTGTTTATCACAATCTTAAAAGTCTTAAGGATATCACGTCTCAATCTATGATAATGAGTACAAGTAAAACTAGGAATTCATATCATGTTAATACTATTGAAAAAAAAGATTATGCAAGTTCTTTGCCTCCTATATCGCATTCAAGAATCCCAAGACCAAAAGCTGTGTCACCATCAGTTTCAATTAAATCAAAAAATAAAGAACCAACTAATCTTCCAAGTATTTCTAAGAATGATGCGACTAAAGAAAACCCTCGGAAAGGTAGAAGGAGATTTGGGCATAGAGTCAGATCTTATTCAACAGGGTCTAGTGAAAGTGATGAAAGTTCTGCAAGCACTTATGTCCAAAGTGAGAAAAGAGCTCAAATAAGATATGCAATGAAACCAGATAGAAGCATTGCTAGTACAAAATATAGACATGGAAGTATACTTAAAGGGTAAAACGCGTTTATAATTTATGAATTCTGTGAAATAAAATTTAATAGAATGAAAAATGTATAATACCTTGATTATTTATTTTTTAGTTTTTTTCCAGCCCACGCTGATGTTTACTAAGATCTTCAAGGCTATACAAAAGAAAGTCTACTAAAGGCTGAATATCCTCACGATCTTCATCAGAAATTATTTCCAAAATTTGTTTAACTATTTCTTCATTTATATACCATCCTTCTTCTAATATCTCCCTTAAAATCTCGACGAAATTAATCTCAGCATCTGTCGGACTGGGAAATTTGGATTTAAGAAATTCCATCATCTGATCATAAACAACAATCTGTTCTTTACTTTTTTTAAGTCTTCGCTCTTGCTCTAAATCCAATTTTTTCTGTATCTGACTCATTTTAACTATAGAATGAGATTTGTCTCTAAATCTTTCATTATCATTTAAGATATGTAAAGCCTTTTGCCGTAAATTCATAGGCCTAGTAAAATCTAGGCTTTGAAGTATATCAACAAGTCTTTTATCTTGGCTTTCTTGAGCTCTTCTAAACCTACTATAGCATCTTCTTACAATATTCTCAGGATTATCATTAGATTTGTGTTTAGTCACATCGAAAAAATCTATCATAGCTTGTGGATTTGGAGTTTTTGACAAAAATTTATCTTTTTTTATGTTTATTTCTTCCTTTTCAAAACTTGATATTTTTTTCGATATTTTAGTGCGCAAATTGGTTGGATCATATTGGTCGTTATAAGCTTTTATTATCAGATTCTTCTGACCTGGATGAGCATGAAGCCTAAGAAGGACTTTTTTATCGTTATTCCATATCACCCCTGGATTTGTTGTAATAAAAGTTTCTAGACCTGAAAGTTCTTTGCTGAAATCGTCGAGCTTTTTGTTGCATTTATTAATTCGGTCAAAAGCTACGTCTTTTGGGTTTTTAGAGCGTTCAATGCTGACATAATCTTTGAAGGATGGCAATTTAATAGGATCTTTAAGTTTCCCTGTTCTTAATGATATATGAGGCAAAAGTCCTGGCCGCTCGATTTGAGAACTTCGTAAAGTATCTTCAAGGTAGATTGAGCTTGATGTTCGAAGTTTTTCCATAATGTTTGGACCAATTTCTGCATATTTTATTGGTTTTCCTGCTTTTGATCCTGAAACATATTTGTTTCTTTCTTCAATAAAATTACTAAGCTTCTGCTTACCAAAATTTCTAGGCATGGCTGCAGATTTTTCACTGCGTATGGTTGCCATCACAGGAGTTTCAAGGCTTTTTACTAATAATTTTCGTTTTTTCTTATTTCTTTCAGGAAGGTCTTGAAATTCTTTGCATCCTTTAGCTATTTTTTTAACAAACTTTAAATCATTGCTTGTAACATTAGTGTTCATTAAAATTGCTTTGTTTTGTGTAATATTTACAGCCAATTTCAGTGTACGATCATAGCTTTCTTGAAGAATTTCATCAAAATTGCTTTCCATATATCAAAATTTTATTAACTTTCTTAAACTTTTCAAATTATAATTAATATTCCTAGAGTGAAATGAGATTGATTAGTTTTTTTAATCAACATGAAATCACAAATTTTTAAGAGCTGCGTGTCTTAAGTGTGATTTAACCGTACAGAATAAATCATGAGCTAGGATTAAATCGCTAGAAATATATTTTACTACTAACTAATAGCTTAAAATTATTANTTTAACCGTACAGAATAAATCATGAGCTAGGATTAAATCGCTAGAAATATATTTTACTACTAACTAATAGCTTAAAATTATTACCTATAGCTTCATACAATAGTATTGGCTTAGTCTGATAAATTTAGATATTATAAAACTTATGCTTTATGATTAATAATTCACTATTTGTAAAACTATTTCGACACTTCCAATATCTCCATTTTAGTGACAATTATTTTCCTTCTCATAGCTTTTAGTTATTTGGTTTACAGTGATTTGCTTTCTTAAGCCTCCTTGATATAATGCACATTCTCTTATCATTAGCTAATATTTATATGTAGGCTCCCAGCCTTCTTTCACTTAATTTTTATCCCTTATTAGCCCTCAAAGCTTTTAGAAATCACGCTGAACTTCACTTTTTTCTACGTTATAATAATTATATTAATAATCACACTAGGAAAATACATATTAGATACGTTATAATAATTATATTCCTATGAGCCTTGATAAATCTTACTTCAAAAACTCTTTTCAAAAACTCTTTTGCTAGTTTATTCTATAGTTAATATACAATAGCTCATATTAATTAAAATATCACTTAAATCCTCAACTATTAAAATATTCCCACTAAGAAATATCCTAGTTCTAATAAACTAAAATGGAAATATTCTAAAAGCATATTAATTACTGCCAATTTTCACTACTGTGGTTGGCACTGTATTACTTGAACGTCTTGTTTCGGTTGCTGAAGCGGTATATTATTCAGCATTTGCACCCTATCATTGAAAACCAAGCATGAAGCAAGGTCATTAGGGGCAAGATTTCTCAGAAACATACTTACGCTATTCTTAAGAGATTCATACCTAGTTCCATCCATAGACCCACTAATATCCAAGTTCAAGAGTACAGCAAAATTCCTCTGTCTAATGGTCATAACTGGAACATTTTCCTGTTGAAAATGCATTGCTTGAATTCCTCCCATATTGAGCATATTAACATTAACCCTACGCTGTACCCCTAAAGTTGCAGTGATTCTCTGGAAAATCTCACTCAAATCAACATTTCTAACATTGTAAAGTTGGCAGTTCTCGCCACCTAAAGATTTCAAGAGGGCTAACTGGACTAGAGCTTGAGGGGTTAGATCGACTCCTATAAAGACTGTTAAACAACGTTCTGTTGAGATCCCTCTATTAATCATGGCGAACAGAACTGCAAGTTCTTGGATTGAGGTATCGGATACAGTGTCAACACCATCTGTTATAACAATATGAACAAAATTCCAAGCGTTTGAAGCGCCTAAATCATCTAAGGCACTATTGAGCTTAAGAATCAGTTTTATACCTGAATGCACAGCATCGTTTAGAGCTGTTTCACCATAGGGTCTGATTCTGTTAAGCCTAGGAATTATCGTAGATTTATTAATTGGTTCGAAGCCCAAACTTGCTAAAAGCTGGGCTATCAGTTGAGTGCCAATGCTTGCCATTATTTATTAGGATTTTGTAGATAAATAGCCCTATGTGGCTATTTAATGGAAATCAGAAATTATTTTTTTTGTCAGAAATACAAGTTTTGTAGAAAGATTAAAAGCTAAAAGAATGAGAATCAGGAATTTGGGTGGATTTTGCCTGAGATAGTGAATTATGCAAAAAACTGTAATTATGGTGAAATAATTAAAATATTAGTTTTTATGATTCGGATTTGGTATTTGAGTTTTTATGGCAGTGAGAGTAATTGCTTTGTGCACTTTTTAGTTAAAATCTTCGCGTTTTTGAAATTTTTATAGAAAATGAATAACCTTTTTATAAGCTAAACATTGTTTTCTATGGAAGGACTTTCGCTTAAACCTATAATTCTATTAGAGTTTGAATTAATTTTATAATGCTATCATGTGCAAGTAAAGTAAGATATTGAAAGATTAACTATGATTACTTAGATTTCTTATATTATTGCTGATATTATTTAGTATATATTATACAATAAACCTATTTATTATCTATATTTTTTATTAGCATTTCCTAACTCTGATGTTAAAAATAAGCTTATAAAATTGTGTATGTTACTCTGATCTAATCTAACTCATGATTTATATGAATTACTTGATTTATACTAGCGAAAATATAAATTAAATAGATGATTGTAGATATTAAATTAGATAAATTCTATGAAGAGCATTAAAACTATAGTTGAAATTTTTAAGTGCATCGATAATGTATTTTTTAACCCCTAAACAATGAGGCTTAGCGGTTAGGGCTACTCTTCAAGGAACCAGGCGATTTTTCAAGGTATAAAATGTATTGGGAAAACTAATTATGTAGTAATCAAATATCAACTCTAAAATATCTTATAATGATTTTTTTGATTGAAACTTGGTATTTTTTTTGCATACCATTGAAGTTTTAATCCGAAAAATATTTAGTGCACCTTTATGATAAAAAATTAAGCTTTGAATTGTCTACAACTTAAAAAATGATATCACAAAGTTAGAAAGGAACTAATTTTAAAGAAAAAATGTATTAGCAACCTAAAAAATAATGCTATAGTAAATTGTATTTCTATCTATTACTTAAGCCCAGATATTATTGATGATAAAAAACAAAATATTGGCCTTAATAAAGAGTAATATATAATAAAACAATGAAAGTTGTTGATTAATTTGATCAATATATGAATTATTATAGATATAATCATGAATCCATTAAATGGTGGGAAATTGCTTATTTATTATGAGATTGCATTGCTTTAATTCGCTTTTGTTTACAGATATAATAACAAACTAAAAATTAGTTATATTGATTACTGTACTGAGCTAACAAATCAACAAGGCAGTGTCATGAATGCCATAAATTTGAAAATTGATAAGTTTAATTACAATAGAAAAAAATTACAAACGAGTAAAACCAGGTTCAGGAAAACAAGCAAAATGTAAGCTATGAAAATCATATGGAAAAAATATGCAACGCGCTGCTGATATACAGAATGGAAGCTTCCACTCTATGAAAATGCTTTAAGAATTCCATTACTCAAATTATCTAATTTTAAATAATTTCTATCACTGAGAGTTAATCATAATCAGTATAGAATAAATTTAACATACAATATGCAAATATACTTAAAAATATATCTAAGATTAATGGATCTTCAAAATATTATACTATAAATATTGTTTAATTTTAGTTTTATTGCAAGCATCATTAAGAATTAAAATTTATTTATTTATCTTTAATCTGTAAGTTTTACTTTTAAATCTTTCCACACATCAGAATATCTTAATTCTTCAACAAGCATAAATATTTTATCTTCCGAATTTATAAAAGCCATACCTATTTACCATTAATTAGTATATCAATCTACTGATAAAATGAAAGTCCCAACTTTCGAAATCGCTTCAATATTAGAAGATATAAAAACCCGTATAAGCGCTGAAGATAAGGAAAAACTGAGCTGGTGTATATCCCAGCTCATAGAAAGTTCAGGTAAAACTGATCTAACCACCCACATACAATCAGGCAATACTTACTTGACCGAAGAGACCTTATCTCAAATAGAGCAACACTCAAGCTTGCCTCTAATACGTTTGGCTATAAGTGATGAAGAAATATCAAGAAAGTCAATTAATAGACGTATATCTTTAAGCAGTTCTTCATCTTTAGATTTGGAAATCAGCTTACCATCAGCAAATTTTGATATAAATGATTTCAATATAAACATATTTGAACTAGCTAAAGAATTTGGAGAAGCTACTTTATTAAGTATTTATGCTCAGAAAATCTTTGCATATTGGAATTTGTTTATTTCAATGGGCTTTGACTTGCAGGTATTTTTAAGGTATTGTCAATATATTGGTGAAGGATATAAGCCAAACTTATATCATAATGTTCTTCATGCCGCTGATGTTATGCAAGCATGCCATGTGTTTATGATTTCAACTAATATAGTAGAATTATCAGAAATGATACCTTTGCATATTGCTGCTCTAATGCTTTCTGCAATGGTTCATGATTATAAACACCCTGGGGTTAGCAATTCTTACTTATATATGATTGGTGATAAGCTAGCTATACGTTATAATGATGTTTCAATTCTAGAAAACTATCACGTTTCCAAAGCTTTTCAAATAGCACTGAAAGAAAATATGAATATTTTTTCCAACATTTCAAAAGAAGAATATAGGACCCTTAGAAAACTTATGATAAATGCTGTACTTGGAACTGATATGACAAAGCATCCTCAACATGTTAGCAACCTTAGCAAACTTAGCCAAAATAATGATTTAAAGGGAGAAAAAGAACTTCTTATTAGCCTTTTTATGCACTTAGGAGATCTTAGCAATCCAAGTCGTATTGAAAAAATATGTGAAGAATGGACATTGAGAATATGTGAAGAATTTTTTTTACAAGGAGACAAAGAAAGATCAAATAATATTCCAGTAAGTCCTTTGATGGATAGGTACTTAGTGAATATCGCTAAAAGCCAAATAGGGTTTATTAGTGGAGTTATTTTGCCTTTTATTACTCCATTGTGTAGAGAGATAAAAGGTTTAGATTTTCTTGTCACCAATGCTCAGGCTAATAAAGAGGTTTGGGCTGGTAGAATTAATGAATTTGAAGAAAAAATCGTCAAGTCTAAAGATCAATCTGCAAGTTTATAAAATAAGAGTTTATCTTTAGTAATAATAGTTTACATTCAAAAAAAATTATCATTATTTAATATAACCTTAGAATATACTGTTTTATAACTAATACAACATTCAACATCTTGCATTTAATTTTTTCTCAAAAAATATGGTTATTATCTAATCTATTCTGAAGCAATTCTTGATCGCCAATTCCGTGCCCCTTCGAAGCCATTAACCCCCATGGAGTAGTCTCTCATAGTTTGGTTAATTTCGTGGTCTTCATTCATGACAAACGGACCATACTGGACGATCTTCTCACCTATCGGCCTACCAGCCAACAATACAAACCTCGTAGCTTCTAAAGCAGAAATAACAAAAACAGTCCCATTCTTATCGAAAACCCCAGCTTGGTTAGCTCTTACCTCAGTATTCTCAACTTTAACTCTTCCACTAAGCACATACATATAAGCATTCCACCCACTTTCTACATTTTGCTCTAAAACAGCCCCTTGTTGCATTTTAAAATCCAAATACATAGTTGGAGTTCTTGTTACTGTCTCAGATTTAACTCCAAGACTTTGTCCAGCAATAATAGTTACATCGATGCCATTCTTAGAAGCTTTTGCTAACAAATCATTAGTTTTTTCCTGATAAGCTGGCTCGCACATTTTATCAGAAGCTTTAAGATTCACCCAGAGTTGAAGACCAGTCATTCGATCAGTTCCAGGCATTTCTGCATGCATGATTCCTCGGCCTGCAGTCATCCATTGAGTATCACCAGGGCCAATTTCCCCGGAATGTCCTTTGAAATCTTCGTGCTTGCATATTCCTTCGATCATATATGTCACAGTTTCAAATCCTCGATGTGGATGATCTGGAAACCCATGAGGCTTATGGACTTCGAAATGGTCCATCATAAGAAATGGATCTAAGTTTCTTAACTCACGACTGCCAATTATTCGCCTTACTTCAGCACCATCTCCTTCACCTTGACGATTTGGGGTGATTACTCTTAATAGTTTTCTGATGTCACGTGACATTTTTAGCTGATTATTTTGAGTTATTGAATAACAGGATTGCATCGACAAAGTATCGATGTATTCATAGTATCCTATGATGCAGCAGTATAAACAGAGAGTTCCGAACATTTAATTTAATGAATCTCTGATATGAGATTATTTTAATAAATGCGACATCCAAAGAAAATAATCCTATAGTTAATGAGTAAAGCCCAAAAATGACTTAAATATTGAGTGAATGAAAGCTTCATAAGAAATTGCAAAATATATATTAAAATCAATAATTTAAATTGTGTAATTACTGAGTTATAATTTAAATAGATTCGTTAAAGAACGGCGGCCCAATGCGCACTAACTATGTAGTCACCAAAACAATATATATGAAAAAGATAGCAAGCAAAGAGCGCTATACGAGTCTTTGAGATCTGAATACCATGCAATATGCGTAGAATTTAAGATTGAATCCATCGTACAAGATCATCCCATAAGATAAAATATAAAACTGACCAATGTTAAATGCAGAAAAGCTTACAGAGAGAACATCAAAAACTATCCTAAGAGAAAAACCAGAATACTAATATTAATCAAAAAAGTGACAGAAATCATGATTAGACTGAAAGGAAGAAAACTTAAATAAAATTCGACTATAATACAAAGCAAAAATGCAACAGCTCAGGCAAGATTATAATATAGAGAAATATCATTACAAATGGCTAATTTTCATATGGAAATAATTAATTATCATTTAGATAAATGTCCAAGCGGCTGAAGAGATTAAAAAAGCTACTTCAAGGAACAATCTTAGATATTTACGGGGAAAAATATAGCAGAGATCTATTTAGCGAGTTCGCGCGTTTGCATTGTCCTTGTGTCATAGTAAACAGCATGAATGCTTGGCCAGCTCTTGAACTTTGGCAGCCTCCTTGGATTCGCTTCATGGAGTTGATTCCATTTTTCTCAAAAATTCGTGTTGCGGTTTCAATGAGCTCATTTTCAGGAGTCGATCAAAAATACATCGACATGACTTTTTTCGAATTCCTAAACAAGTCTTCAGATGAATCTTTTAACTGCTATATGGCTCAATGTCCACTTTTAAGCGACGAAGGACTATTTGAAGAACTCACTTTATCCTCACTCGTAAAAGATATTAAAAAGCCAAATGTGATATCTAATCAATCTGTAAATGTGCATCTTTGGATGAATGTGAAGCCTGTTATCTCAGAAACACACTATGATTCATATCAAAATCTACTTTGCATTATTAATGGAAGCAAATTTGTTGAGCTTGTCCCACCATCAGCAATGCTCAAGTCTTATTCTGTAATTAGTGATGTGCACAATCATACTTTAAATCGTCCTAGAGCAGCTTATGAAATAAATTTAAAGAAAGGAGATATTTTGTATATACCTGAAGGTTGGTGGCATAGAGTAGAAAGCTCAGAAAACACTGTCGCACTAAGTTACACATGGAAAGGAATTGATCAGCAAGCTCTTGCAATAGGTGAGATATAAATAGATCTTAGAGGAGAGCTTGATGTCTATATAACTAGGAATGCTATCAAGCGAATGGCTGTCAAGCGTATAGATCAAGTTTTACAAAAAAAAGCTAATGATGCTAAGCTAGAGTAACAATAAATTAGCGCCAAAATCCTTGAAAATATATCAGCTGGAGATTCAGAGTTGATCAACGAGCTTTTTGAAGAGTATGGCATAATTCAAATTCTCTACGTACTTTCTAAATAGAATGCTCCACCTACAAGTGTTAGAAGACTCTTAACTAAAATGAAGAAAAGCAAAGAATTAATTAAATTCCTCAAAAGTCTTAATGCCGAAGAAGGTTATTTAATTATGAAAAAACTAGATGAATGCGACACTGAACCAATAACTGAATTTACAAATGATCTTTATGATGGATCGAAAGTTTTTCTTAGAATGAAGGAAATACTCACAAGACATAAAATCTTCATGGTTAAAAAAGCAGTAAATTTCGTAATTAACAGAGTGACTTAGAAGAAAATAATTTCTAATTATTATTTCTTAAATCCGCTTATCCTGATCTTCATTTTCATCCATATGACGTATTTTTCTTGCATCGTGAGCATCAAAAGTATGATCTTGGCCTTCTTTAATAGCAGGAACTTGCTTTTTTTCTTCAATAACTGGTACAGGAGCATTTTCTAGTTTCAGAAGGATTTTCATCTTACCTGAAATAGTATTTTGTGGCTGCAGCGCTTCTGGTAAAGAGTTTCTTTCTACAAGTGGAGGCTTTTCGAAGTCCATAACACGATGAATCCAATTTCCCCAAGTTTCATTTGGATCGCGAACTGGATCTGTGAGCTCTACTTCACGTTTTATTGGTGGCAGAGTGAAGAATGGCACAATATCTGGTGGAATCATTTTTTCTAGAGACATAAGCATGCAAGGAAAGTCTACATATAAAGTTTGCATTTTGGTTTTGATTTCAAGGAACTCTTCTGCGGATTTAGTAGGAGAATACCCATGAAAATGCAGTATATATGCAGTGTTATAATAGCCATATAAAATCGAGAAATCAATAGCTGTCAGGTCATAGGGACCTTTTATAGTTGGGTCAGCCCCGAAATTAAGTAAAAATTTAACACACTCTTCGTTCCCTCTTGCTGCAGCCCACATTAAAGCAGTTATTCCTGAGCCTGCTGGCTTATTTAAGTCCGCTCCCATCGATGCTAGAACCGCTAGTATGTGAGGACGGTCTAAGTATGCAGCCCGGGTTACTGCACTTGTTTTCTGATCATCTGAAATAGGCTCGTTTATGAAGTGTGGATGATTTTCGCAAATTGCACGCACTGTCTCTGGATCATTAGCAGTGATTGCTACCCAGAATTTATGTTTGATCTCAGAATTTCCCATTTTAATTGTTCAAATTATATACCAAAATGCTTCAAAAGTATAATAATTAAACCATAAAGACTATTAATTACATTCAATTTTATATTTTTGCCTAATATCATCAAAAAATTCATGATTAAGGCATTGACTAGCTGTAAATCTTTCTTTAGGATTGTAATTTAGCATCTTACTTACTAAATCTGCAACTATTTTCTGTTTTTCAGAATGCTTGAAAAAATTAAGTATATCATTTTTTCCTTCTATAAGTGTAATAGCCCTCAATATATCTTTAGGAAGTGGGCTTGAAGATATAATTGAGCAATTAAAAGGAATTCCTCCTAATAGATTTAGATACTGTATCAATTGATTGCTATCGTTACTACCCATAAACGCAGGAAGTCCAATATAGAGCTCAATCAAAATGCATCCTGCAGCCCATATATCGATTTCAGTACCATAATCACTACATCCTAATATAAGTTCAGGAGCCCGATAAAATCTTGAAACAACATAAGATATATTTTTTCCATCTTTGACAGACTTTGCACTGCCAAAATCACAAATTTTTGTTTGCAAAGTCTCAAAGTTTATTAGTATATTTTCAGGTTTTATATCTCTATGCATAATTTCAAGTTCATGTATGTGTTCTAAGCCCTTAAGTATTTGGAACATAATCTCTGCTGTTTCAATTTCACTGAATCTTTGTTTGTTGTGATGAAGTCTTTTAATTACTGTAGCCAAACTTTCTGGCATGTACTCCAAAACCAAATTCTGTATTACTTCATTCATTTCAGTTACTGTATAAAAAGCATCTATTAGTTCAACGCAATACTTAGACCGATTGGTTTTAATCATAATTTGGAGTTCGCGAGAGATTTCATTACCAGTTTTTGAAGATTTTTTCACTGCAACTTCACGGCGGTAGTTGTTATTATCATAAGCTTTTATCACTGTACCGAACGATCCTGAGCCAAGGATACTCAAAAAATCTAGGTCAGGTTTTGGTGCTAAAGGGTTATTGACTGATTTGCTCATTTAAATTTATATTTGAATATGGCGCCCTGTATTGAATAAAATATTATTAGTTCCTGTATAGAAGAATAACCCTAAAATATTGATCCATGGAGAATATATACAAAGAATATATAAATGGGGAATTGCTGTACTCACCCAGAAACTAATATGCCTGAAACTATTGAATATTCTGACCCGATGACTATCCAAATCAAAGAAAAGGATGCCAGAGGGAAAGTTCTTCGCAGAGATGAAGTGAAATTCCATCTAACTGGGCCAACATCTCAAGAGACAAACAACTTTACATTCACCAATGTAAACTTTTTCCTTTCAGCTTGTGTATTACCTGGATTGGATCCTCGACAATTAGTGAATAAGGATTGCCAAGACGGGGTTGTTTGTGTTGAGCATGAAAAAACTTTACTTTTAGGTTTATTCGATGGTCATGGGAAAGAGGGTCAGCATATTGCCAAATTTTGTGGGAGCTTCATGAAAAAGTATTTTATTGAGAATTTTTCAATATTTTTATCAGATGAAAAACGAGCAATCGAGAGTATAATCAAGGAATGCGATAATGAATTGAGGAAAAATGATAAAAACATTGACTCGACACTTTCAGGAACAACAGCTGTAGTTGCATTTATTACTGATGCAGGAATGCATGTGGCAAGTGTAGGGGACTCAAGAGCAATATTAGGGACAGTTCCAAATGATAACTCTCCAATAGAGCAAGCACCACCCAGTAGCAACCCATATGTGAGAAAAATTGAGACAACTCGACAACTCAAACCCATTGTTCTCACAGTAGATCAAAAGCCAAACCATGATTTAGAACTAGCAAGGATTGAAAAGTGTGGTGGAAAAGTTCAGCAGCTTACAGATGATTATGGTAACAAAGTAGGACCTTTTAGAGTATGGCAAAAAAATGGTGTTCTTCCTGGACTAGCAATGTCCCGCTCAATAGGTGATGGCCTAGCTAAAGAAATAGGTGTTATTTCTGATCCTATATATCATTATTTTCCTTATGTGCCTTTCAGAGATCAATTCTTAGTTATGGCTTCAGATGGTGTTTGGGATGTTATGGAAAATATTGAAGTGGTCAATTTCGTTGAAAGATATAGAAAGAAATGCCTTAAAAGATTTGGACCAAAAACTTTTCCTGTAAGAGTAAGATATATATAGCCACAAAACGCAACTATGGCTCAATTACTTGGGGAAGAAGCTAGATATAGATGGTTTGGAATATGTGAAGATGAAGATGTGATGATTGATGATATATCTGTTATTGTCATTGAATTTGGGTCACTTCAGCCTGAGCCTTCGCAATTGCCGGCAATTACTATAGATAGGAAAACGGTTGAGTTTAATACTATAGATGTTCTTAGAGACCAAAAACAAGTTGTACCTGGAGTTGTTCGTGGGGATGCAATTAGAGGAAGCTTTATACCAGCTAAAGATCCAAATGCTAAAAAAGCTCGATTTGATCCAAAACGTGGCAGTTATGCAAATAAAGAAGATGAGAAAGAAGAAGATGTGGATGCTGAATGCATTGAAGGAATTCCGTTTGCTAAGTAGTAGAAATAAGTTATCTCAAGGTTAAAATATGCTAAATATATATATTTTCTAGTACGCATACCTATTTATCTAAACTATCAAGCATATAATATTTTAATCTTTTAAATGCTTTATGCTTCTAACCTAAAAATCACTAAAGTTCAAACTTCACATATTAATTGTAATTAAGTTTGTTTATTTCTAATTTAATAAAATTTCTCTGTATTTAAGAAAACTTATAATAAAACTGAAGAATATTTTAAATAAAACTTAAAAATTGTGTTATTTAAATATAGTATGTATTTATTATTAATCATTTGATTATTTTTTAGATAATTTGCAAATATATTCTATTTCATGCTAAATTCATAGTGAATAATTCAATATATATATTATACAATAGTAACATTCTTAAAACATTATCACACAAAATTTTCAAATAATACAACATCGTAAAAAAAATAGCATCAGTTGAGATCTTAGAAAATTTTGGCTTTAAAGCAAAAACTGATTCAATTATTGGGACAAAAACTCTTAAATATAATATCTTTAATAATAATATAATGAAAAAAGTCCTTGAAATCAAAATAACAGATGAAAGCCCACTGAAAAAAAAATGCTTAAATGAAGTTCTAGGTGAAATTCCCCAAAAAGAAGATGATAATTCATCATCTGAACTACCTTTAAAGATAGGCATGATGAAATTAGCGATCACAACAAAAGATGTTACTAGGATTGAAATAGAAAATTCCCCAACTTTCGATAGAGAAGCAGGATGTTTTAAAGCACTTAAATTCACAACATTACAAGATAAATCTATCGAAAAAATTATGCAGGCATTTAATGAACCAAAAACGAGTGAAATTAGTCCAATAGAAAAGTCTAAACAAAAAATAAAAAATCTTGAAGAATTAGTTATCGCGAAAAAGGAATATTATAGTGAAAGATACATGCAATCATATAGAAATTTACAAGAATGCAAAAAAATTCTTGAAAGAAATAAAAAGGAAACACAAATAAGCGTTCAAGATCTAAGCAAAATGTACAGCAAGCGTATTCTTGATTTAAGAAAAGAAGAAAATTTGCTAAAAACAGAATTATTTAATATAAAAGCAAGAGTTTACACATTAGAACTCGAAATAGATTCAATTTGCAAAGACATTGAAGATGTTAACAAGGATTTTTTAACTTTAGAGTCTGAAAAACAGAAAATCCACACAGCACACGACCAGATTATCCATGATTTAAACAAGCATATTGAAGACTTAAGGCATGAAAATTTTTCACTTTCCCATAGCAGTTTAGAGCTCATAAAGCAAGCAGAAGAATTAATTAAATTTTAATTAAACAAACATATTGAAGACTTAAGGCATGAAAATTTTTCACTTTCCCATAGCAGTTTAGAGCTCATAAAGCAAGCAGAAGAATTAATTAAATTTTAAAGGTAGCTTAATAAATTTTATGATAATTTTAATGCTGTTTCTTGAGCTCTTTGAAGGTCTATATTGAAAAGCTGGAAACTGCCGCCTTTAGTAATGGAAAAACTTCAGGTTCTTGATTTTCTGAATTTTTAATTTTGAACAATTGATTTTTAAAGATTTTCCAGTTATGTAATTATGTGAATAACTGATAACTAGCTTCTTTTTATAAGAAATTACTCAATTTTTAAAACTCCTGAAGTTTCTTCATTAGAATAAAAAGAATTGGTTAAAACTCTCACTTCAAAATTTGTTTACCGAAAGTATAAAGATAGCTAGCTTGTATATTTTCTGCTCTCTCAAATTATATCCACACTCTTTCCACACACTTCACCACATTAGCTGTGTTTTAAAGATGCTTTCATCAAGTGTTTGATGATCCACAGTTGAGACTGAGAGTTTGTGGAATAAACTTTCAGCATTCGCATAGATGTACGCACTTCAATCAAATAATTGTGATTACAACCCTTAAAGTAAGCTTCAAATTAAATTGTAATTCCTCTACTTTAGTAGAGGATTTTCTTGCAATAAAGTTAATTTCAAAATTTTATGAAATATACAAGGCTTTTATGGTTAAGAGTGTTTAATAAGTTTTTAATTGTATTGATAGTATACGTCAGCTATTTTTGAAATTTGTTTATTTTGATTTCATTAAGCCAACATTAAGCAATTTGTATTATTTTTTAGCATCCCAAATTTGATCTTTCAAAATAGTGTTCTTTCTAATGATCACATATTTTGGAAATTTCTTGATGGGCACTTCAAATTCAAATTATCTAGTGAATAACTCAGTTTTCTCTGAGTTGGGGCAGTGCCTATCGATAATAAATACACCATTTTCTATAAGACACTGCACACATTTACCTT
>MPUH01000737.1:0-37607 GCA_001970955.1 Stentor coeruleus | reverse complement strand
TTTTTAATAATTAAAAAAGTGATGGGATTTTTATTGAAATAAACATTTTATTAGCGGAAATTTAATTATTATTGAGGAAATTTTTAGATAGGGTTTGAATAAGTTAGATTTATGTTAAAGATGAATTTTAAGTGTATTTGATTTTGCTGATATAAAGATTAAATAATTTTTATATTTGCTATTATTTTAAAAATCCACTTAAGGGTTTGGCATTTGTAAATGGTTTTTTATTAAAAATTTGAGAAAATTAACGACTAGGCCGAGTTAAATATTTATCCTAAAGCATCATTTAAAATAATCAATTTAACTAACATAAAAAAATCATCCAATAAATTCCATATTAAAATATTTACTACCTTTCCTCACAACAAACAATATTCAAGATAGATATCACAAAAATCTTCATAAAGCTTATTTTTATATAAAAACATTTCATCATCTTTAATTCTAAAACATCCTCTAAATCCATAACAAATTCTAATTATCTAATAACTAGCAGTCTTAAATGCCCCTGCAAGCCAATTACTCGGGTTTTCATCTCTAAACTTATGCATATGAAAAGGTACTGAAGGTGAATTAAACTCTTGTGGTACAGGTTCAGTCTCAGCATTAAAAACTCTCTTAAAATCTTTTTCACTAACCCATTTTTCTTTTGACATAATTTGATCTCTTCTATACTTTTTTTCAGGATCAGTATAAGGACTTCCATCATTTCTTATTGTTGGCCCATTGCTAGAAAAATGTCCAGTCCTTGTTTTTTCAAATGTATTAACTTCTTTATTTTTATATTCTTCATTATATCTACAATAAGGTCTTCCTAATTGGACAACTTTTATTAAAGGTTTTTCATAGAAAGCAAAATCGTTTTTGGCTAAGACTAAATTTGTCCCATTAAGTACTGTTCCTCTTTTAGGCATACTTTGTACAGGGTAACCAGGATGAAGCATAGCTCTGATTTCTTTTTTACTTTTCCAAGCTGTTGGTAAAGAGTTTATATAATCAGCACCTAATGATGAGATGTATTCTGATTCAATTGGTTTGACTATACGTTCATCTAATATTGGGTTATCTTTGATTTTTATTGTGTCTCTTTTGGCGAATTCAACTTTGCGATTAGTTTTTTGTTTTTTAATAGAATTACTATAGTCGGAATAATCTGAACTCTGCTCTGACTCAAAGCTGTCTATGCTTTTAAGTTTCCCCGATATAGCAGTCCTGATCCTAATTGCTTCAGAAGTAGTAGCATTAATCTTAACAGTAAGAGGTTCTCCTTTCCTTAAAGAAAAAGCATATCCAGAATGTTTAGCTTCATTAAGCTTCAGCCCTAACTCATACAAACTTGCAGCACTTGATGAATTCCCAACATAATTATGTCTCATCCCAACACCCATTTTAGTCACCGCAGCAAGTGGTAAATCCATTTTTTCCCTTTCATTCTGAAACCTCGACATCATATGCGTCACAAAATTCTTAAGTACCAAAAACGTAGCAGGATATTTACTGCTTATATGAAACTGTAAAGCTACAGCATTATTATGTATAATAATCTGAGGTCCTCTATTACTTTCAGCTAAAACCGTATAAACATTTTCTTTAAGCGTCGCATTAATAGGATGCACATCCCATTTATTCAATGATGGGACTAGAAATTCACTAAACCCAAGCCCTTTAACAAGCCAATGTTGTACATATTGTTTATATATTCTACATTTATCTTCATTAGACTTGCCAATAAAAACCTGATTTGCTGAGTCAACAATTTTAGCTAAATATTGTCTTGTTTTAAGCATAGCCGCACTGACTTGAGCACTTTCTTGTGCTGCTTTATGGTTATGAATCCCAGTATTTGCAACTGGATAAAACTCGTCTTTATGAGAATCATGACAATAAATATCCCCTGTAGCGTTGTCAATAAAAACATCACCTAAAGTTAATCGTTTTGTTATTTCAGAGTCAACATTAGTTAAGGATTTTAAAGAACTCCCATGACCTTTACCATTGACAACTCTTTCTATATTGAAATTTGTTGCACATAGGAAGACTAGCATTTGCATTGCGAATGTACAGGCAAAGACGATTTTTCTAGTGTTTTTGCACATACGCATTAAGATTAAGAATTTTCTAGCTCTTCGAAGCCAGGGAAGCATATTAGCCTCACCATCTATGAATATGAAATCTAAATGGTCGAAGAGTTTTTCTGAATCTTTGCTTGAGTAACCGGATGCTGGCTCATATAAAAAGCTGTCGATTGTTTGACGGTCTACTTCTATAAACTCTATGTCGCTTAGGTTGTACATTTTTTGGTAGGTAAAAGCTTCGAGGACGATGGATTTGAATAAGTTGAATGATCTTTTGCCTTCGGAAGTGTCGGAGTATGCATTAACGAGTAATACTCGCATGTTGTAAAATTATTTTATTATGATTTGTTTTGGGATATGGTAGAAATTTTGAGATGAAGGGTTGATGATAAGTTAGGCTTAGATATTGGTTTTAGTTTTTAAATAGTTGGGTGTTAGGGTGTTATTCTCATTTTCCATTTATCTACTTTTTTACTGTTATCATACCATCTCAATATATTTTCTTCTAAATCTTATTAAAACTATCTTTAATCTTTTCTAACTTTGTTTATGACAACTCTATGAATCCTCATCAAAAAGTCCCCATATCCTAATTCTGTCGCACTATTATCTTCAACAAGCATAGTCTTAAACACCATATCATTCGCACTTAATCCTTCAAAATAAAAATAAAGTGAAGCATAAACACCAGGGTTTTTAGCTCTTACATCTTGTATAACCGTCATAACTTTCTGATTTTCTTCATTATCATTATTCCCAATCTGCCAATAATCTGGATTATTAAACAACTCTTCTGGTCCATCAAATCCCCAAACATTAAGAATAAAATCATGACTGATATTTTTCCCAATAAAAACAAGAAGGATTTCCCCATTATTTATAAGATAAACATTATCAGATTTTATAAACTCATGAGAATTCGCTATAAGTTTAGGCAAAATAACCAAAGAGTTTTCTGAAAAAGTCCCAGGCTGATGTGTTTGGGACTGTATATCCCCAAGACTATATATTTTCGGGTATAATAAAAGTCTTGATCCATATACAGATATGCTTAAAAGACTATATAAAGAACTGATTCTCATATCTAAAGTTTCATTAGCTAAAGTTAAACCAGGTTGTTTTAAAGCGGAATTACAGTATAAAGGTATTAGTTTCAATGTTTCTGGGACGAGGATTTTAGAATAATCATTATCTCCTAAGGATTGACGATGAGATACAAGAAGTTTTATCACGTTGTTAATCCAGTTTTCACGGATTGTGTTTAAAGGCATTTCGTACATGTTTTGAACTGAGATTTTTAGGAAAGCATTAGAAACTGCATCAACATCAGCAGCTTTGAGGATGTTTGGAATTGATCTTGTTGCATATAACTTACCGTTACATATACGGATAAGTCTTTCACCTTGTGCTGTTGAGTATAACATTGCGCATTGGATATAGTAATCAGTTGCTTCATTAAGTTTTTCATCGTATTTCAAAAGCACAACTATGCTTTTATCACTGTCTATACAGGCAGTTTCCATTTCAACAGGTCCTTTTCTTTTATATTTACCAATGTAATAATCAACTGAAAGACCATTACTACATCGAGCCCTCATGACAACTTGTGATCCTTGAGGTCTTGTTAAAATTCGAACTATTTGATAATAAAGTTTTTCTCCATCAACTTCAGTTTTAAACCCTGGGTAATAATAAAAATCTCCACCTGTCTGACTACATAAAGATGCAAGACTTGCTGAATTAATTTGTTGATGTGTGCATGCAAAAATATCAACACAAATATCTTCACCACAACAATCTTGCCCAAGTTGTAAATAACTTTCAGCTGGATTATACAAACTTTGTTTTTCTGTATGAACCGGTTTAATCTCTGGTTTTTGAGGTAGATTTAATTTACCAATCAATCCTGATTGACTTATAAACATTAAAACTCTTCCCCCACGAGCTTTAAGCATATGTTCTTTTATTGCATATAAAACAGCACCTGGAGATAAACTTTGTTTTGTAGTATTAGGAAAAGTCCATTCACTAAGTTTATAAAGTAAAGAGTCAAGTTTTATCCTATCGGTACCAGCATTATAACAACATCCAGTAACTGATTCTGGAATAAAAGGATCTTCAATATCAGTCATTACAATTTCACTTAATTCCCCATTGGTTGCAACTTTGAATATTTGGATTGAGCTATCAAATGTTATAAGACCAATAAGTGTACGTTCAGGATAAGGTAAACAATCTAATAATGCAGTTATAGAAGCAATAACTTGATATATAATCCTAGACTGTAATGCTGGTGCAGATACATCAACACAAAACAAATACAAAGGTATCTGTGTAGGTCTATTAGAATAATCTGCTGGTGCTTTAAAGTCATAAGTTCCAGCATATAATTCTGGTCTTGAAGCTCTATCTCTCATATAAATTTCAGGTGTATCTAAACTCATTCCACAAATATTACACAAACACTTTCTTCCATTATCTGTAAACTTAAAGAAAGAGTTGATATAAGCGAAACAACGACTACATCTAAAAGGTAAAGTTTCAATTTTCTGCACTTGTTCATCATCTGAAGATAATTCTGCAAGTGGCTGCCAAATAGCTGCAAGTGGAAGGCCGATATTTGAACATATTCCAGACTCTGTAGGTATACTATTCATAGTAAGACGTAAAAGTCGAGGATTTGATATACCTTGTTCTTTAACTGAGAATAAACTATTAGGACTAGGAGGAAGTTGCCCAAGGGTCGTAAATACCCCTAAATGCTCATCTTGACGATTTAATGGTCTTGGCAAGGATTCAGTTTGTATTTTCTGTTCCCTTTGTACTGGTTTAGGTACCGGCGCTGGGGTTGGTACATTAATTGGTTCAGAAGTCTGGTAGTAAGGTCGTTGAAGATGAGGAAGTCTTGACCCTTCAGACATATTATTAATATCCTTTTACTATTTAGTAAATATCCAGTTGTTTTTCATATGTATTTAGGTAAATAAAGTCCTTGTATATTTAAATGGAAAACCTTGTAGACAAGTATCGTAAGATTTGCTGTTTGTCTATACAAGAACTCTTGAAACTTCATAAAATGTACTGTATTACGTTACATCCGCTTTGGGGACAAGTTGTTAATAGGTATTGGAAAGTTCTTGACAAATACTGGACACCTATATGCCAAGTTACATCAAAAAAGAACTTTGAAACTTTATCTAATAACATATCAACACTACTTGACTTATCACATACATCCTTTGTACCTTTTGATAACACTTTATTAATTGAACTTCTTGAATACTACAACATAGAATTTTTTCAAGACGACAAATGCATAGACAAAACAATTTTTTCCGCCCTTCTTGTGTTTATTTTTTCTCAATACACAAACATCATAAACATTTACCCTTTACTTTTCTTAGCCTTCAGTGTTTTTTTCGCCCTACTTCAAGATACTCCTCAATATCCTCATTCCCCTCAAGACTATAAAAAACACTTACCAGTTGTAAAGGTAATTCATAATAAGGACTATTCTGATTTTCTCTTATGGCTCTATAACAATTTCACAAACACTGGAGAAATACAAGAAAACTTATCTTCACTTATTCATAATTTCATAAACAACACATCAGTCCAGATTTGGACATCTGAAAAATACTCTGAAAATAAAAAACTTCTTATGACATGTCGCGAGTCTTTTTTTAAGCTTTTAAAACTAAAAAATTCTGAGTTCAAAACAAAAAAAATCCTCCCGATAATGAAGTCTCAAAATAAAGGGACTTTTAAGGATATGTTTGAAAAGTGTAGACTTCCAGTTGAAGGCCGGTCTATAAAACTTTCCAGTCCCCAAAGTTTAAATAAAATCAAAGTGATGATTGAAATCAATCAGGAAAATCAACCTCAGCCTGAAGTTAAAAACCGTGAATATCATCCTGAACTTTATGATACTTTAGTCCAGCAATACAAACTATCAAGTAAACAATCGCATTCAGGAGCGATGACCCCAGAAACTTTGTCTCCAAGGATTTTTAAACAGACTCGAGGGAATACAAAATGCGTAACCCCAAACCGGTATTATACAAATGAAATCAAGTTTCGAAGCTCAAGATTGGAAAAATCATTTAATAGTAAGCCTGAGTATATAATCAGAAGTGAAAAAAGAACATACTCGACAAAACCTACAAAACGCATAAAAAGAGCAAGATAAAAGGAACTAAGTAATTTGTAAGTGTTAAAATTTAAACAAGTTTTATAGGGTCCATTAGGCTAAGAATTTAAATTTATATAAAAATGAGGTCGAACTCAATAAAAAATCGAGCTTTACCCCCTTCTTCATCAAAAGGGGACTTACAAAAATTCTCAGACTATCTAGATAGTCGGTCTTTAATCAACAAGATTTCAGGCGACTCATCAGGGAAAACTCATAATCAACCGTTTGTTTTTACCCCATCAAGCTCAAGAGAACGGATAAAAGGTCCAGCAATCAAAGCAAGTCCAGCGAAATCAGAAAAAGTTGTTGAAAAAACCAAGTTTATTGTAAAATCTCCACATCGGTCACCTTATACAACAATTTCAAATGAGAAAAGCCCATCAAAATTAAGCCCAGGTAGAGTTGAAATTAATGAAACCTCAGAGACTAGAGAGATTAATAGACTTAATGAACTTCTTGTCAATTGTCAAAAAGAACTTCAAATGACTAGAAATAATTATGTTGAGAATCAGAGTAAATTAGAAAAAATCATTAAAGATCAAAAACATTGTATTAGTGAGTTAGAAATGGAAAATCTTAAAGCTATAAAGGATTTGGCGAATATGAAGAGTATGAGTAAAAAAGATATTGAAAATGTTTGTGAAAGGGAGGGAAAAGCTTTAAGTGAATCTCAGAAAAAAGCAAAGGATTATGAAGAACAGACGAAGTTTTATATGCAGGAAAATGTGAAAATTAAACAACAGTATGAAAAAGATGTGCAGAATTTGAGAAATTTGTTGAAGGAGCAGGAGGGTAAACTGGAGGTTTATAAGAGGGAGTTTACTAGTTTTCATACAAAAGTTAAGAAAGATCAGGATGATATTGGGTTTAAAGATGAGTATTTAAAGAAATTGCAAGAAGGGGTAAAGGAAAAGACTAAACAGGTTTTTGAGCTAAAACAGAATAATGACCAGTTTTTAAAGTTGCTTGAAGAAAAAGAACAGAGAATATCCGATCTAGAAAAAGAAATAAAAAACAACACAAAGATGTGTAAAGAAAGAGCTTCTGAAACAACAGGAGAAAAACCTCGTACTAAAGCTTCAAAACCTAAAGGCCGTAAGACTGATCCTATAGACAAAAAATCATCATCAAGTACAAGATCACCTATTTTTAACCCAGCACCAGAAATGTATATAAAAGACTTTGAATTGTCTTTAGAAACCAGTTTAAAAAACGCAAGAATCTCAGAAATAGCTTTAAAAGATGACTCATCAGTCAAACTAAAATCCCAAATACTTGAATTAGAACAAAAACTTAGCTTAATAACTGCTGAAAACGACTACTTAAAAAAAGAAAACGAGTCTCAACTAGAAAAATTCAAAACAATTGAAAGTGAAATGAAAAACCTAAAAAGCCCAAGTCGAAACCAATCAAAAACCAAATCAGGGTTTAAAATCCAACCTGAAATTGAAGATCGCTGGGTTTATTCTAATCAAATTGCAGAACTATCAGAAGTACTTGAAAAAACTAAAAAACGAAATACAGAACTACAAGCTATTAACACAGACATAATCTCAAAATTTGATTCATTACAAAAAGATAATGAAAAGCTTCAAAAATTTTATCAAAATCTGGTCATCGAACTTGAAGAGAAGAAAAAAGCATATAATCAAACAGATAAAGTAAAAGAAAAAGAAAAATCAGTTGTCATAAAAGAACTTAAAATAAAAGTTACTGAACGAAATAGAATAATAGAATCTTTACAAGAACTTCTGACAAAAGAACGGGAAAATTTCCAACGTAAATGGCTGGACCAAGAGCAAATCCATGCAGCTGAGATTCAAAATATGATTTCTTTTCCAAACCGTAAAACTGAAAAAACAGAAGAATTTAGTTATGATATTGATGGCGAGTCTATAAAAAATATCGATGAACTCATAGCAAAAAACAAAGAGTTAATAGAAACTATTGATAAAATAGAAAGAAAATCATTAGAAAAAGACCAGGAAAATCTCACAACTTTATTAAAAAAAAGCAATGAAATAAGTGATTTGTCAGTAGAAAAATCTAACCTGATTAAAAAAAACATAGAATTAAATAAAAAACTTGAAGAAATCAAAACAGAAAACTCTAATCTTATAACCCAACTTATTGAATCTCAAGAAACCCTTACAAGTTTAAAATCTGAAAAAAATCAAACTTGTAAACATATTGAAGAAAATAATAGCGCAAACTCTAAAACCCTTGAAAATGAACTTCAAAACAAAGATAGTGTTATTAAAAAACTTCAGTTTAATCTAAGGAGTTTAGAAAATACTATTAAATCATATCAAGAAACATTGAGAAATAAAGATAGCCAAATTGAACAATTAAATATTGTCAGGATGAAAATAGAAGAAGAATTGAGATTAAAAAATAAAGATAGTGATGAATGTAGGGAAAATAAAGATAATGGGAAAAATGAGATTAAAAAAGTTATGGAAAGAAAAGATTTAGAAATTTCAACACTTAGGGCTCAGGTGTTTTTGCTTGAAGGGAAAATTAAAGATATTTTAGATGAAGGTAAAAAGGTAGTGAGAGGGAAAAGCCCAATAAATATTGAAGATGGTTATATTCAGGGGGATAAAAATGTTGGGAATATAGAGGTAAGTCCTTCAGGTGTTTGGAAAAATGAAGATTTAGTTTTAAAACTCAAAGAAAATGAGAGAATCATTGAAGAACTACAAAAAAAGGAAACTGTTGAGCTTATAATAGAATATAAAAATGTGAAACTTGTAGATGATACACAAAAATATGAGGAAACAATAAGAAAATTAGAACAACAAATCGACACACTTAATAATAAACTAAAATACACTGAAGGACAAATTGAGCTTTTAAATCTAGACTCAAGCCTCTTATCAGCAAACCTTGATAAAATCCAAAAATATGAAGAATTTATAGAAAGCCTTAAAACTCAAAATTTATCCTTAACACACAAATTATCTCAAATGGAATCAAAACCTGAAGAAATTCTTATAAATATCGAATATTATCCTTTATCTTCACTAAACATAAAAACTTATGAAGATAAAGATAACAACTTCTTAAATATAATCGATAAACTTGATAATCAAGTTCGATTATTACAAAATTACAAAGATTCAGTAAATAACATAGAAAACATATCAATTACTATAGAATACATACCTTTATCTTCAACATCTACATTTAAGCCTTTTGAAGAAGAGTTAGAAAGTCAGTTTTTAGAAGTAGAAAGGCAATACAAAGGAGAAATCCAATATTTAAAAAAAAATATTGAGAATATAAACCATGAAATTATATCAATCAAAGATGAAAACCTAGCTTTGATAGAAAAACTTAAAGAACTCGAAGATGATAACGCTAAACTTAAATGTGAAAAAAGTGAATATAGTAAACTACTTGAAGAAATGAATATGGAAAGTATTGAAGCTTCTAATATCGATAATGAGTCTATGCAAAATGATTTAATCTCAAAAGACCAAGAAATAAATAGATTAGAATCAGAACTTAAACAAGTAAGCAAACAATTATCAACCCTACAAGAACTACTTTTTAGGAAAAATTCTGAACTTTCAGCTTTATCTTCTGATCTAAGCGTATCAGAAGCTAAATTTTCTACACTTTCTGAAGACTATAATAAAAAATTATCACAATCAAAAGAAGATTTTTATATATTAAAAGACAAATACACCGATGCGGAAAATCTGAATAAAAACTTTGAATCTAAACTAAAACTTGCAGATATCCAGAAATCTCAATTGAAAAAGTCTATAAAGGATCTTGAAGAGGATATAAAAGGACTTAGAGAAGAAAATTATATACTTTTAAGACAATTAGAAGATTCTAAGACTGAAGAAAATGCGATAATTATAAGTGATAGTTCAGATAGTGATAAAGAAAATGTGGAAGAAGGGCTTAAACAAAAGGTTTTTATGTTAGAAGAAGAGATAAAAGTTCTTAAAGAAAGAGAAAATATAGAAATTCATGTTGATTATGTACCTGATGAGATTTTAGAAAAGAATTACAAACTTGCTGATAGTCAGAAGAGTTTATTAGCGGCAATACAAAGTTTGGAAGAGAAAAACAAACAGATAAACAAGGTTCTATATGATAAAAACCAAGAAAATAAAGAAATGACTAAACGGGTTTGTGAGTTGCACAAGTTTATTGAGGAAATCAATGATGAAAACAAGCAAATGCGTGAAGAAAATAGGGAACTTATAAGAGTTAATAGGGAAATACAAGATAAAATCATCAAGCTTGAATCGGAAAATACAGAAATTAACAATTATGTTGATGAACTGAATATGGACAGCATTGAAAACTCGTTAAATGAGGATAAGGGTCGAGAAAATGATATAAAATCTTTGCAAAATGAGTTAAGAGATAAGGAAACACAAGCTAAAAACCTTGAAAATTTGTTGAATGAGACTAGAAAAGAGGCTAATGATATAGAAAAAAGTTTGAGAGAAAATATAGGGAAATTAGAAAACGAAGTTGCTGTTATGAAATTGAAAATTGATGAAGAAAAACAGAAATTTAAGGAATTAATTGAAACATCAGAACATCAACTTTCTCAAACCAAGTCTGAGTTTTTCACTATAAAAGAACAACTAAAAAAAATCGACCTTGAAGTCAAATCAAAAGAAGGGAAAATTAAATACCTTGAGTTACAAAGAGAGAAAATGCAAAGAGATGTGAAAGAAACAAATCTAGAACTTCAAGAACTTAAAGAAGAAAACTATTCACTTTTAATGAAAATTGATAATATGGAAAAATCCAAAGATATCGAAGAATTAGACATTGTGATTACTTACAAGAAACAAAGTTTAGAAGAAGAAATAGCGAAATACGAAAAAACAGAATCTAAACTAATGCAGATAATAAAAGACTTAGAAATTAGGTTAAAAGACTCGGAAAAAGAGGTTAGTAGTTTAGAAGCCCAACTTCAAATTTATATTGAATGCGATTATGTAGAAAATCGTCAAAGTGAAGATTTTCAAAGGCTGAAAGATATTGAAATTGAACTACGTGGTAAAATTATTGAATTAGAAGAACAAATTGAAAGCCAAACACGTGTATCTCAACAAAAGGCTCAAGATAAAGATAAGGAAATCAAACAACTTCAACAAGAAAAAAGAATAATTGGGAAAAAAAATGAAGATTTATCTAAAGAACTCATGGTAATAAAAGATGAAAATGTTAATCTTATAAGGAATAATGAAGAATTAGGAGAAATTAATGAAGCTTTGAATAAAGAATTAGTAGAATTAAGCAAAGTTCTTGATGAAACTAACAATCAAAATATTGAAAGAGATGATTTCTTAAGCGAAGATTTAAAATCTGAATTGGAAAACAAATTCCGGATTACTGAAAATGAGCTGCAAGGACAAATTGATAGTAAAAATCAGCAAATAACTGATTTGCAAAATGCTATAATAAGAAAAAGTCAAGAAAATGATGAGCTTGTAGAGAAATTAACCCAAAAAAACAAAGAAGTTATTGAAAAAAATAAGGAAATAAAAGAAAATATGAATGATTATGAAAAAAAGAATTTTGATATAAAACAAGAGATTATACAAGTAAAAGAGAAGTTAAGGGAAAATGAACAAAAGTATAAAGAGAAGGAAATGGAGAAAAAAACTGCGGATATAATAAAAGCAAAGCTCCAAAAAGAAATTAATGATTTAGAAGATGACCTTAAAATACTTAGAGAAGAAAACTTTGCTTTGATGAATAAGAATAATCAAGACACATCGGCAAATAGTATTTCTGATATACAAGAACTTGGGTTAGTTATTGAGTATAAAGCAAATGATGAAGATATTAAGGTTTTAAAGAAAAATGAAGCTTTTTATATAGAAAAAATTTCGCTAATTGAAAGAGAAAGAGTTTTAGATAAGGAAGAAAGTGATAAGGAAACTAAAAAACTTATTGAGGAATACGAAAGACTTAAACAAGAAACATGTCAATCAATAAACCATCTTCAAAACCTATTATCAAAAGAGCAAGAAACCTCTAGACAAGCTAAACATAAACAAGAAACCCAATCAAAAGATCTCATTATTATCAAAGAAGAAAACATAAATCTCATAAAAACAAAAGACCACCTTGAAGATGAAAACCAAAAACTAAAAAAAACAATCGAGTCTCTACAAAATGATTCAAAACTCAGTAATTGCCAAAACGAATTCGAAACTTCTCAATCTATCCTATTACAAACCCAATTATCTAAAAAATCCCAAGAACTAGAAACTCTAAACCAAAAACTAAACAACTACTTAACCGAAGCTGCATGTAAAAACGCTGAGCTTCAACAATTGCGTATAGAAAAATTCTTATCCCTTCAAGACCTAACTCAAAAATGTGTCAAATACGAGTCAGATTTAAAAGAAAAAGATTCTAAACTCCAGTTTTTAGAATTACAAAAAACTCAGTTACAAAACCAATTAAAAAATAATGAACTTGAATATCAAACATTAAAAGAAGAAAATTTCTTATTAACCAAACAAAATCAAGTAAAATTCTCATCACCAACAAGTAGTAAATCTTCAAGTCAAGAAGATGGTAAAACGGATAATAATGAAAATTTAACTGAATCTGTGGAAAAAGATAATCGATTTATAGAGAAAATCGAAGAACTTCAAAAGAAAAATCAAGAAAATGATGAAATTGTGAACTCGCTTCTTCAAGAAAAAATTGGGCTTTCTAATAAAATTTATAAACTTGAAGAAATGATTAATGAAGCAGAGAGGGAAAAGGAATCTTTGCTTGGTAGTGTGAAAGAGTTAAGCAAAAATGTGGAATTTTTAAGGAAATTAAATGAAAGTAGTAAAGACAGTTTTGAAAAGCAAATTAATAAATTGAAAAAAGATTTGGAGTTTGTAAGAAAACAAGCTAAAATAAAATCAGATGAAGATAATGTGGAAAAAATACATATTCGAGAAGAAAACGTTAAATTAGTTACTCAATATGAGAAGCTTGAAGAAGAATTAGAAGGTGTTAAACAAGAACAGAATGACTATCAAATTATAATTTCCAAACTAGAAACAAAAAATAAAGCTTTTAAAGAAAAAATCAAAGACCTTCTTATTCAACTCCATAATATAAAGACTTAGAATGATTACTTTAAGAGTATATCAGAAACTAATAATTTAATAGTTTTTGGATGCATTTTTTCTTAAGATTTTTATCACATTTATTGTCAGCGGAATTATGAATAATTTTTCTGTGATTCGATATTTTCTTGAATAGTTGTTTGCTATTCACACAAATTTTTTTTTTATCTATTGTATAACACCATAATAATATCATTTATTCTATAAGTTTTATATATAAAATCTCTATTAAGATTTATCTAATCCAGTTCTAATTCAAATGTTTTACTATCAAAACTTGCACCACATAATTAAAATTTTCCATGAATTTTATTATCACATAAAAAAGGTACTAATCTATAATAATCTAAATGATAATTTTTTTTGAACCTTATACTATAAAATAACTCTAAATACTTTAAAAACCCTATTACTAGTAAAAATATCAACAAACTCTTGATAAAATTAGCCTCTTGTCACAATTTTTAGATATACTCCTATATCCTTTCAGAAATAATAATCCCATATAGAACAACATACATCTTAATATTTTATGATTTTTTTATTTATATACATAAAAAAGAATAACTAATTTATATACCATTTCAATAATACTTATCTAAGAAAACCAGATATTGCCAATAAAAAAACTACATTTTTTTAGGTTTATAAAATCCTTTGTTGTTTGTATTAGCATAACTATTCCCTTCATCAAAATCAAAGTATCTTAAATCCGGATATACCGAAACAACACTTTCAAGATCTTTTTGTATTTTTTCTGCATAATCTTCACCGAGATACACAAAAGTTCCTATTGGAAACTTAGTGCATTTCAAATACATTATTATATGAATAATTTTTTTCCCTAAACGCTGAAGGTTGCTAAATTCCTTTTCAATATTCACTTCTTTAGCCATAAGTTTTAATAAACATTCCTCACGCATATGAATAAGTTGTAAAACTTTTATTATCATAACCCGAGCTTTAAAAAGCTGAAAACAGTTTTCTAATATTTTTTCTAAGCATTCTTTAGACCTTGGGGGTATAATCATATAGCTTTGTGGGATCATCATTTCATATTTGAGTATTTCTAAGGTTTTTACAGCTTTTTCATATAAAAAGTCTAGTCCATCAAAAACTTTGCTTTGTAGTAACCCTTCAACTTCTTGGCTTGTGAGGATTGATGGGTCTGAAGATGGGAATTCAGTTTTTCTTTGAGCGACATAAGTGTCTAGTATAGATTTACTCCAATCAGAATCTTTAACTTTAGCAGTAATTGATCTATATGATTTTTTAGGTTTATTAATAACAGCTGATATTGGTCTTATTTCAAACTCTTGCTCTCTTGTGTATTTTTTATTTCTATAAACCGAATCAATCCTATTTTTTATATAAGGTTCAACTGATATTGACCCCTTAGCTTTATTTGTTTCCTTATTCTTTGATTGATGTAAAACTCTACTAAGTAACTGAGGATCATCTCTGAATTTATTCATCACAACATTCCAAGTGCTTTTATCTTGATCATCTTGATATAAAAGTTCTGTTATAATACTAGACTGTTTTTGCATCTTAGGCTTTGTATTTAGAGTTTTTTTTGATTGTTTTACCAAATTCGATTTGGAATTTTTATTATCATTAAAAGTCCTTAAAGGGCTTTTATTTTGGGGTTTGTTCATAAGCTTAGAGTTAGTGTATATTTGCTCAGGGGTTATTACAAAATTCGAATTCCCTGAAGCTAGTTTATTAATTTCTTCAATATTTGCAGTATCTAAGGGCATTTTTGCACTTAAACTCTTTATAGCTTGTAATGAAGATTCAAAATCTTCTGATGAAAGAATCTTTTGCTGGTAAAAATATGGGGAAATACGCTCGGATTCAATACTTATGTTAATACTTTTCTCTGCGGATATAGGAGGATTGATAGTTGGCGATATGAACTTTTGAAGGGCTTTTTGTAGTTGTTGGATTTTCTTGTCTTTTTGATGTATTTGATATTCGTAGTTTATAACTGAAAATTCGGTTTGAGTTGATTTTTCTTTGTATAACTGTTTTGGTTTTGATGTAGGACTGTATGATTTCATTTATTATCAGAGAAAATTAAGAAAAATGTAATGAAAAAAAAATTTTGCCAGTTTATGAAGAGAGGGTTTTTCTAGCAGTGGATATGAAAACTGTGAGGAAAAAAAATAGAAAAAATATCCTGTATAAATAATTAGTGTTTATAAAGTTTATAATACTTTACTATAATTTTTTTTATGAACTTATGAAATCTTACTACAAACTATATTCTTCAACTACAACATAATAAGTATTTTATAACACAAAAAATATTATTTGTATAAACTTATAACAAAAAAAAAACATATATTAAATGATCTCATCTTTATTCTTAGATATTTTCTTATATTTTTACTTTTTGTTCACTGGTTTTTAATATAAAAATTCACAAAATTGTGTTAGTAATACTTATGACATCTAAAACTTTTTTGAGACTTGTTTCGTCGTTGCATTAGAGATGAACATGCTGTATTCTTGACGTTAATTGTTTTTTCGATCCCTTCACTTAGTCTACCTGGTTCTATTTCTAGCTCGAATTTACGATATAAGTCGGAAAGATGCTGGTTTAATTGTTTGTAACCTGGGCTTTCTGTTGGATGCAAAAAGAGATCTGAACTTGGGGTCACTGGAACTTCAAAATAGTGGAATTCGTTGTTGTGGCCCATTGACCGGCGTGGGCGAACAAAAGGAACATTAAATTCTCCTTTTTCATCAATGTCGGTGTTCAAATTGCATTTAGCTTCATCAAAAATACTTTGGTTAGCTGATATTATGGGAAAATTCATTTATATAGTGACTTGTAATAAAAATTATTGTTTTTTGATTTCTCTTCTTGGTTGAAACCCTTTGAAATCAGGGAACCCTTTGGAGATCACTTTTAATAGTAGAATCATAGTATTTTAAATTAATGTAAAACTGATTTATTAATGAGATTTTTTAGATATAAATATAGGTTTGGTTGTTTTTTTATAAGATTATAGTTAAAGATATTAATTATATTTTTTAACAAGTGAATCTTTGTATGTATTTGCTATAGGAATATATAAATCGATTTTTATAGTTAGATTATTGTTCTAAAGAATTGTATATGAGACTATTTACATGAATAAATTTATTTCATGATAAATTTACTACAGCTTTAGCAATTGTTTAAGGATAATAATAACTCTAGCTTATATGCCAAGAAAATTTCGATAAAACGTATAAATTTATATTTTATATAAAATTTGCAATCCAAAAACCAATTTATCTTAAAACAAATAGTTTCAAGTATTTGCAAATAGCCTACCAGATTTTATTCAAAACACATAACATCAAATCAATAAACTTATATATAAGCTTAAAATACTCAAAGTTTTTGTAAAAATGTTCATAAAAGCAATGGAAATAAATATTAAATTGAATAAATCTTGTCAATATAAAATATACAATTTCCCTTCCAAATATTCTAATCTCAATACAACCCAATCAAATAATCGCACTTCTCAAACTTGAAATCTCCCCACTATCAATATTCCAAAAAAATCAAAATCAAATTGTTCCAAAAATACTACCTTCCCCGAATCCTAAATTCCTAAAGTCTTATATCTTCACAATAATCAATACTCTCAAAGATTTTTAATCGAAGCTCTTGAGTAATATTTGAATTCCTTAAATCATTCAATAAGGTTATCTATTTCATTCAATATCTAAATATGGAAGTCAAAACTTCCCTTCAAAAAAAAATCATGATCTTCTCAACAAATAACCTTTAATTTTATAGGTAAATCTTATCAGAACACCCTAATACCCAATGATAAGATCAAACCCTTTTATACTATAAAATTACTGTTTAAGTAAAAGTTTTGAGTATATTCCATATATAAATGGGGAATATTTGTGACTGTGGAAGCTCTGAGACTGATAGACTTGTTCAAACTTTAAAACAAGATTATGCCAAAAAAAATAAACTCATGCTAGATATCACATACAGAATAGTAGCTAAAGATAAAAGCCAACTACAAGAAGCCACTTTAAAAACTTCGAAAAAACTGCATGCCATAAAAAGCAATTTGAATTTAATAGAAAATCCTCAGAAACCATACATTGGATTTTCTGTCCTTCCTGAAACCATCGAAACTCAAGCCCAAGAACCATTTCGTACTTATGAAAAAAATATGAAACTAGCGCAAGAATCCATAAATAGGCATATTAGTCTGTATAAAAAAGATCAAGCATTACTTGAAGAAAATAGAGAAAAAATTAGAACTCTTAAAGCAATTATCAGAACAAAAGAAGCTAAATATGATATAATAAAGTCTTTAAAAAGTAAGACTCTTAAAATAAAGAAGTATCTGGCTATTATTTGTAGGAGGAATATGCAGATTAAACAGAACATCATAAAAAAGTTTAAAGGTTTTAGAGATGTTGATGATTATAATACAAAACAAAAGAAAATAAAAAATGAAGCTATTATAAAAAAGGTATTTTCAACAGGAAGTGTTGTTGATAATAAAGTATATGGAAATAAAAGTGTTATGTCATATTGTTCTAGTGAATCTAAATATGGCTTAAAGGAAGAGAAACAAGTATTAAAGAATGATTTTAGAGGGATTAGTACAGCATCAACTAATGGAGGGCAAAATGATTTAGAAGCTATTATGAGTGATATTAATAATTGGGGGAATATATCAGAAATATGCACAGCGGCTCATATGCTAGTGATTGAGAGCTCAGAGCTTAAAGAAAAAATTAAAAGATTATGAAGTAGCTCATAAGATAATTTTTTTATGATAATAGGTATATGGATTACTGATGATCTATTGTAACAATTTTAATATTAAAGATTAAACATAAAGGTTTGTTTGTAATGATAAATTTTGTCAGGTTTTTAAGATTATTATATTTTTTTTTATGTTGCTAGGATAAAAAGTAATAAAATAATAGTATATGGCTCTGACTGATTTTTTAAATGAAATCAGTAAAAATATTCGAGAAAACTATATAAAATCTTTAAAATTAATAAGTAAATTTTTTGTTGTTGGGAAAAGTATTCCTATCGATTTCTACCTATATACATAATATCTAAAACTCATAATATTACAATATATATATATATTCATAATTCAAAAAAATAACTAGAATTATTCAGAAATAGCTTTTCTAAATGCTCTTCTTACATCACTACTATTTATATATTGCTTTTTAGGGATACTGGCAATATATTCACAATATAATATTTCTCTAAACCCAGCTGATGTCAAAACTCTCCCTTCACAGTAAAACGCAAGTCTTTCAATGAAATCATTTTCCTTAACTTTTTCCAAGCCAATCATAATAAAATCCGATATTTTTTTAACTACATCCTTGCGTACACTGTTTAAATCAAAAAGATATTTAGAATTCCGAAGTTCACTTGAATAAGGATTTTGACCATCACAAACTAAACCACCTAAAGTATCAACACTATGTCTTGCTAATAAATCTACCAAATGTCTTACTTGATGATCTTTTAGATAACCTAATAATTCATTATCCATGCATTGGTATAAAATTCTTGCTTTATTTTCTTTTGACTCTTTACCAAGAAGGGCTCCAATTACTATTAGATCAATAAGAAGGAAATTACCATCATAGTCTTTTAAACGATTATAAGTTGTTGTTACTCGAGTAAAGTTTCCAATATTGCTTGTCGTAACGCCTAGTGAATTTGATGCTCTCGTAAATTGAAGTGCATTAAGTTTCCCGTTAAGACTAAACTTACGAAATGTTATATCTAGTTGACTAGAATTCTGAGTGTGGATATTTAAAGCTTCTTCAGCTTGAACCACAGCTTCTTCTTCGGTAGGCTTAGTAAAAGTTTGCGTACAACCCATTTTTATAAATCGAGTCATTTGGGGCTGATGATGTGAAAATAAAATATTTTGGTTGAGATTTGATTAGAGGATTGTAAGAAAATATATGAAGGATAAATAAAAATTTGGATTAAAGTAGATTATTTAAGATGAAAAATATAATGGGGGGATTTTTGAGGTTATGTGAGAATAAGGCGAAATTCTGGTTGATTATGAAAGGGTATGATTGATAAGCTGATAAGTTAAGGGTTTTTTGTGTTGGAATGTTGTGGTTATATGAAAGTAAAAGTTTGGATTATGAGATTGAAATTTAGGTAAAATAATAAAGAGATAAAAGAGAGAGATGAATAGATTTAAATGGATTTTTAAAGGAAGTATGTATTAGAAAGAAGATGTGTATGTGATAGGTTTGTATGTTATAGAAATTTTGAGTTAAGGGCGATTTGATTTAAAATAGGGTCGTATCAGAAGACATTAGGATTTGAATATGTAAATAAGAAGGTAAATCTAAGATTTTCTACTCGAATAATATGAAGATTACATTAAGGAAAAAACTAAATTAACCTTAAACTAATTAAGCATAAGATAAGTGAAATTTTGCAATCTATAAATATTTTAAATCCCTGTATAACATAATCTAGAGCGTATGGTTACGGTGATTGAAGAACACCGCACTTATTTGGGTTCGATTCCCAACTCTAGACTTTTTAAATTTCTAAACCAGATAAGTATTTTTATTATAACAACCTTAGTTTTGCAATTTATTTCAACCCTTTTTCATACAAGTGTCTTGCTAAATTATACTATTTATATATTAATTACATACTCATATATTCCAATAATACACAAACTATTTTTTCAAAGTCATAAAATCTTCATTAAATAATCCATTATTCTTCTTACACACCGAATTAAAATCATTTAAACTATAACTTTAATATAAAAATCTCAATAATTTCAATCTTTTACACACCTTCCATAATCATCCTATTATTGTCAACCTTGACTTAAAACATTCATCATATTTTCTACAATCAACAAGGATTTATTATATCTTCATTAATCCTAGTATACCTTAAAATATTATGTGCAACTGTAAACATAAAATCAGTCAATGCACTAGTTTTTTTTTTTAAATAAACTATTATATTCTAGTTGATTTGAATCAAAGTTTTCTTATTCTCATTTGAATTCGGCTTATCCAAATTGATATTTCCTTCTCTTTGAAATTTTTCTTTGAATCTCATCATAACCAAAGAAGCTCGGCTTTTTAGCTCACCTTTTTTCCAATCTTTAGCAATAAGCCCTATAATCCAAGCTGTTTTTTCTATATAAGGTATATCAGAGATTTCAGTTTTACTTGATATATTTTCTGTTATTTTAATTAAAAGAGCGATGAGTTCTTTTTCATTTTTAAGTGAATGGGCTTCTTGGATTTTGTTAGCTAAAATACTCCAAATATCAGATTTTTTCTCAGAAACACTTTCTACAGGTCCTTTTGCTAAGAGTTCTAGTAATGATGCGTATTTTTCTTTAAGTTCATTACTGGATTCTTTATTTTTTAAGTCTTTTAAGATTTTCCCTGCATTTATTTTTGTGAAGTTTTCAAATGTTTTGGCTGAGGATGATTTTAGGAAGTTTGATAAGGTGCTAAGAATAACAGAAACCCGATCAAGACCACAAAAGTCAAGCTCGTTTAAAGCATTTTTTATTGACTGTTCAGTGTTTTCTATTTGAGGAAAAGTTATTTGTGGAACATGAATTTCAGGTATTTCTTTAGGTTTTACTTGTTCAGATAGAGGGATTTTTATCTCTTCATTTTTCTGTGGCTCAATATGTGATGGTTTTTGGGTATTTTTATACTCTTCTTTTGGTTCAGGTCTTTTCTGAGTTTCTTCTGTTCTTTCAATGTTTTTCACAAATTTTTCTTCTTTTCTTTCATCGTATTTCACTGTATTTCCCTCTTTTCGATCACTGTATTTAGGTATATTTTCTTCTGTTCTTTCATTGTATTTTTTTGCATTTTCCTCCCTTCGCCCACTGTATTTAGGTATGTTTTCTTCTTTCTTCTCAATATATTTAGGTATATTTTCTTCTTTTCTTTCAATGTATTTCATTGCATTTCCCTCTTTTCGCCCACTGTATTTAGGTATGTTTTCTTCTTTCTTCTCAATATATTTAGGTATATTCTCTTCTTTTCTTTCACTATATTTAGGTATATTCTCTTCTTTTTTATCACTATATTTAGGTATATTCTCTTCTTTTCTCTCATAGTTCCTTGGCTTATTTTCATCTTTTCTCTCATAGTTCATCGATCTATTTTCATCTTTTCTCTCATAGTTCATCGATCTATTTTCTTCTCTCCTCTCATAGTTCATCGATTTATTTTCTTCTTTTCTCTCATAGTTAATCGACCTGTTTTCTTCTTTTCTTTCAAAACTTCTAACATTTTCGCTCTTTTTCTCATAATATCCATATCCTCTTGAATACAAATCATCTCTACGCTCAAATTTTGATTGCCCATCCTTTTTCTCATAGCTACGATTATAAGATTCTTCTATTGTTTCATAATTCCCTTTTTGATCACTAACTCTTTGATCTTTATAATTTTCATAATCTTTTTTATCATTCTTTTCATAACCTTTCTGTTCATTCTGAGGTTTTTTAGTATCTTTATACTGACTTTTGGTATTGTCTTCTACAATATTTTCTTCTTGCTCATAAGTCTTAATATTTTTTGGTTTATTAGACTCATTTTTTTCAGATGTTTTCATTTGAAGGTCATCTTCTTTGCTTATGCTTTTTTTTTTCTCAATGACTTTAAAAGAATTAATATCATCACTGGTTTTTTGGATTTTTAATGGTTTTTTCACTTGTGGGCTGCTTGACCTTTTTTGAGGGAGGCTGAGCTTGTTGCCTTCTAATTTTTCTGAACTAAGATCTCGCTTTTTCTTTTCACCCATTTCAAGAATTTTCTTCACTTTTTCTAAATAACTGTCTCTAAACATATCGATTCTTGATGTGAATTCCTTTATGAGTTGATCTTTTAAATCCATTGAATTATTATTATAGACAAAAAATATGCTAAAATCTATAGGAAATTTGTATGATGGTGTATGAAAGATTTAATTATATACCTATTCCATATTTCAAAAAACTATTCAACTAGCTAAACCAAACACAAAAATTATAGTATTTTTTAGCATGACCTTATCAAAGTCACTACATATCTTATAAAATATTCTATAAAAACTATAACAAATAAATAATAAACTTCTCAAAAATCATATTCCACCTTTCAAACAGCTCTATACTTCTTTCCTAGGCCTAATCTGCGTTCTTTTTTTAACAATCGGTTTTTTTGACCTTTTCCTTCTCCTCGACTCATCCGTTTCATCCACAACCTGTTCATCCAAAATCTCTTCTTCAAAAGGATTCAACATTTCTAACTCCTCAATAACAATCTTAACCTTAATCTGATCAGGACTACAAAAATCCAAAAGTCCTTCACAAAAATCATGCCCCAACTGCTGCAAATGTTCTTGATTAAAATGAAAATCAGCATGTTTACCAAAATCAGCTCCACAAAAAGAAGCTTCCATAGTAAAAGAATTAATTATCCCAAATTCTTTATAAATAACAATCCTTGCTGTTGATTCTTTAGCTTTTTGTAAACCAAAAACACAATCATTAAAAGAAAAAACATCAGAAATTTTTTCAAGAAGTTTTGGGAAAATTTTTTCCCTGTTTCGATTTTTACCAATACATCCATACATAAATACGTTTTTTTTTCTACTATGTCCATGAAAATCACATGAAAAGACTATTTCATTTTCTTCTGTGAATTGTTTGACCATTGCTTTTGCATGGTAAATTGTTGGGTGCAATTTTTTAGATGGGTCAATCCAACATCTGTTTAAATCAACACCAGCATTTCCGCATCGATTATTGCCGCAGATGACTCCATCAGGGTTTAACATTGGGATTATTTTAAAAACGAAATTATCTCTGAGGATTTTAGCTTGAAGAGTTGGCCCGGTTAGATAATCTATTATCCCTTTCATCATCCAGGATGCATTAGACTCGCCCGGGTGCACCCGGGCAAAAAGGACAACACCTTTTCTATATTTATGACTCTCAGCTTTATTATTAAAACTTGTTATAGTCAGCAAATCACATGTATTTCCTGATAAAGTTTGACAAAGCGCTTTCCTTCTAATCCTATTACGTTTTCTTGGGTCATAAACTATCATATCCAAATATTTACATAAATCCGAATATGTATACGGATAACAATGTGCTAAATAAACTGTATCATTATCGTTTTCAGGAATAATACTAAAAGTTAAAGTAAAATAACAAGACCCAGGGGATTTTTTAATTGTATTCTGATAATAACAAATATCTTGCCCATCTCTAATCCACCCAATATGCTTATTCCTCGCATTTTTCTCAGAATAAACACAAGGTTTCAAGCCAAAATTATACAAAGAATTCGGTTTGACCATATTGATAATATTAAACACATACTTTTGCCCTTTTCTTGTATTTCCTATAGAAAAATAATACCATTGCATATTCCCTTTTGAATTTAGATCTAAACGTAATACTAAATCATATTCATAATCATATATTTGAATAGCCCTTCTCAAATTTCCTGATTCAAAACGTGATTCGAATACTAAAGTTGTATCATCAGAAGATTTTACTATATAATAAGGGTCGTTTTGTTGTTTTATATCTTGGAATGGGCTTGTATCATAACAATCATAAACAACTCGATAATATAAAGAGTTTTGGTTAGTCACTCTTTCATTTTCACGTCTAAGGCATTCTTCGATTATATTTTCTTTAGGTGTATAGATTGGCTCATATGGCTCAACTTCATCTATAAGGTCAGGATATGTTATAAGAGAGATATAGGAAATTCCGTTTTTTATATCATTACTTGGAAAACGTTGATCGTAAAATGGACCAAGATCACCAAAGAGAGTTTGATCTTCTTGATCTAAAAGGCAAGGAAGAGATGGGGTTAGGATTTTTTTAGGTGGGCTTTTGACTTCAGAAGGTTCCATGATATTATTAGGTTTTTATGATGGTGAGGATTTTTAAGTAATCCCTTTTGTATATAAATGCTGTGGATAGATTTATAAGGTTTTGCTTAGGTATTTGAGATTAAACTTAGTTGTTTGAGAGATTTTTATGTATTTAAATGTTTTTGATTAATTAATTAGGATTAGGCAATCGTTTTGTGTTAGGTTTTTAGTTTGTAAGAAAACTATTTTTAGATTTAATTAGTGTTATATAAACTGTTTTGCATAATAATAAAACTAATTTTTTTTGTTGATGATTTAATCTTTAGTTACTTCCTTATATTCAATTCCTTTTATCAATTATTAATATACTATAAAAATTTTCTAAACATTATATTTTCTTAACCATTTACCCTTATCCAAGATTAATAAACTTATTTTACCTTATCCAGCATTAGTCACAAACCAAATAAATCCTTCTCACCTCACCTAAAACATATCCTTTCTTAAACTCCTCAAATAATCACCTCTTAAAATTCTAACCCATTTCCAGCATTTAAAACCTAAAATATAATCCTAAGGAAAATGTCAAGCAAAGATGCAAACGAAGACAAAAAAAACCGGACCACAATCTCCAAAAGTCTAGGCAAAGGAAGTTTCGGTACAGTATTTCAAGGTACATACACCGATTTATCAAATAACGAAATCCCTGCTGCAATAAAAAAAGTTTATCAAGACAAAAGATATAAAAACCGAGAACTTGAAATCATGTTAAAACTTAAACATCAAAACATAATCGATCTTTATCATCATTACTTAACAACAGGTGAAAAAGAAGATGATGTTTATTTGAATCTAGTTATGGAACTTATACCTGATACAGGGTACAAAGTTACTAAAACATATGCGAAAACAGGTCAAATAATGCCATCAATATTAGTTAAACTATATTCCTATCAGCTTTTAAGAGGTATTTCTCAAATGCATATTATGGATATTTGTCATAGGGATATTAAGCCACAGAATCTTTTAATTGATGCAAATACTCATAAGTTAGTTATTTGTGATTTAGGAAGTGCTAAACAGTTAATAAGAAGTGAACCTAATGTTGCATATATTTGTTCTAGATATTATCGAGCACCAGAATTGATTTTTGGTAGTTCGGGTTATACAACGGCTATTGATATTTGGAGTATTGGATGTGTTATTGCTGAATTTATTAGAGGTAGACCTCTTTTTGCTGGAGAAAATGGTATTGATCAGCTTGTAGAAATACTTAGGCTACTTGGAACACCGACTAGGGTACAGATGAAAGATATGAACCCTTTTTTTGAAGGATATAAATTTCCTCATGTTAAAGTTAAAAGCTGGAATCAAGTTCTTGAACATGCTGATGAGTTGACTATTAGTTTTCTTAAAAGATTGGTTTGCTACTCACCACAGTCTAGGCCTAGTGCTTTAGAGGCGCTTTTAGATCCGTTTTTTGATGAAATTAAAGTACAAGGGGCGGTGTTGCCTGATGGTAATAATTTGCCACCATTGTTTAATTGGACAAAGGAAGAGTTGCAGAATCGTGAACTTATAGAAAAAATTGAACCTAGGTGGCATAAAAAATAGGAAATGATGATTTTATTTTAGGATAATATGGTTTTTTTAATGTATGGTTTTTTTGTAGGATGGTTGTAGGTTTTTATGGTTTAGGCTAATTTTTTAGAATTTTAATATTAATGCTTGTGAGAATGAGATTAATTTTAGATGTGTGAGATTATAATGATTGGAAAAATATTGGTTTTTGTAGAAGGTTATTCATATAAATTCAGTTAATGCATTTTACTATTATGATATTCAAATATATTTATAAGATTTTTTTGTTAACTGTTTTTACTAATAATTTCTAACTATTTGAGAAGAAAAGTAAATGCTTTTTTCCTCTCAAGTCAATCATTTCTCTTAAGTTGATGATCTATCTGTAACTAAACCTTTTTGACCCATAACTTGCTCACCATCTTCTTTCAAATTGACAATCTCAGGTTTAAAGCTATCTACTTTTGCTTTTGATATTATCCCTTTATTCTTGTACCTCACAATAATCATATAAGTAATTTCTAATAGTAACTGAACACCAAAAAAGATCAGATAATCAAAGATCCAGTAAAAAGCGATATTTTTACAATAATATCCTGTCATCAAAGCTATTCCCAAAATACTAAAAAAAGCAAAGGAAAAAAGGAATAAATAAACAATTGATATGAGTTTTCTTGAAATGCCTCTACTAAATATCACATAATAAGCTGGCATTGCAATGACTTGAGTTAATGCCCAAGCTGCAGCACCTGAATAAATATTGTGGTTAGTAAAATCTTCATAATCATTATAATTTTCTTCAGTTGGGTTTTCAAAAAATTTCTCAAATGCACCAATTAAACATAATAATAATATTTGGATACTAAAAATATATGTAATAGCATCTAATCTTTTATATTTAGCCTGGCTAATAAAAAGACTAGTTATTGGATAATAAACAAATAAGCTTTGCTTATCTGCTTCATTTGTTTTATTTTTATCAATAAAGTAAACAGCAAGAGCTACAAAAATAAACAAAATTATCCATGCTCCTGTTGCTATTATTGGACCTGATCCAATTCCACAAGAAGGAGATATTTCATAAATCTTAAAAATCGATTGATGAGAAATAGCCACATTTATACTTGTGCCAATATTTTGAACTATTCTGCATCCAGTTGTTTCCCAAACATCCACATTTAAATATGCACATTTTTGTTTATTGTTTAAATCAAAACTTGCTGAGACTGTTGTGAATATTTCTGTAGAGTTAAGTTGAGTTGGCTCAGGTGAAGTTTGGACAAGATTGCCGCCTATGTATGTCCCCGATATAGCAAAGCTGATTTCAAATTTTATTTCTTGTGAAGCTTGCGGATAAACTATGTACTGAACATCATAAATAGCATTTTCTTGGGTTTCAATTGATTTGGGAATTTCTAGAGAATTTGAACCAACTGAAAATTTAGCATCAGAGAGAGAAGCTGCTTGAACTTTAGCAGCATAAACTTTCACTCCTGAATTTGAAATTAGAGGATTTGAGCTAGGAAGAGCATTTTCTAAATAGGTTGAAATGCATTTTACTACAGTTTCAGCTTCAGTCAATGTAGTGCTAGATATAGAGCCAAGTTGGTTTAAAATCACTAGCGTTTGACTTGATGTAAGAATATTACCATATGTAGATATAATATAGTCTGCTAAATTCAAAGCTAAAGTTGCACTTTCTACTGAAATTAATTCACTTTGAGAAATAAGTAAACTGAAGCTGCTTATGAAAGAATTTGAGTTGCCTCTGGTTGGTGGTATTGATCTGAAAAAGTTATCCATTTCGGCGAATAGCGTATCCCATTCACTCTTGGTTGTTATTTTTGTTGAATAGTAAATAACAGCATTAGGTATTGATATTAAACTTTTAATATCATTTTCAAAATCACTAATTATATCGTTATGAATCCTTTTACCTTCAGGAACAAGACCAATTTGATCAGTGCACACTATAGAATTGCAAATTTTTATTGCAGTTTTAGAACAAGATGATGGCAAAAGTACATTTGCAAAATTTATATAGGTCTCACTAGTAAGCCACAAAAAGGTCTTATCTGCTTTTTGGCAACCATATTGATATGAATAAATCGAACCTTCTGAATTACAATCATTTTCGCTCATTAGCCAGATTGTATCTAAAAATTGTGTGGTTGGTGATGAACAGTTTGGTTTCTTTGGCAAACTTATAATTTTAAATGTAGTCAATGGGTTTCCTTCTGTGCTCGATGCTTTTAATGTAATTTTATAAATTGTATCCGACTTAAGACTAGTCTTTGGAATACTGATATATGAATCCGATAATCTAATACTACCAGAAATTGTGGGTTCAATTTCCCATTTGAATTCAGGATTATCTATGCCTTTAACGCTTCCAATCATTAAAATATTTTCTGCATTATCATCTTCTGTATATTGAATATTAAGTTCTCCATGAGCATTTTCATCCACATAAATCTCAATAGTTATACTATTTTCTTTATTTGAACTACTTGCTGTAGCTATAAAAGAATAATAAGCTTCATTTCTTAAATCTTTTTTTCCAACAGTGAGCTTGGTATTTTCTGTAGTAAGTAGTAATTTTGACCCACTACTATCTTTACATGATTCTAAATTCTCATTGCAAGACCATTTTACTTCAATATTTGCTTGAGAGTCATTGGGATCAGTTACTGAAGCTATGATTACTAAATCTTGATCTTTACTTACTATTCCTGATGATTTATCTAAATTTATTATAATTGGATCTGAAGCTATTGTCACTGTTATAATATTTGATCCTTGAATTGATTCTGATTCAATTTTAGCTGTAAGCTTGAATATATATTCTTCTCCTGATTTCAGAGTGTTTGGAGGAATATTTAAGCTATCAGGTTTTGAGTTTAGGGAAAGGATATAATTGAAGTCTATGTTATTTTTTGTTGTTTCCCAAGTATAAGTTATATCACCACTATAGCCGCATGCTGACAAGATGATACCTTGAATATATATTGTGTCTGATACAAAATAAGTTACAGCTGTTTCAGTGTTAAAACCTACACTAATTGTTTCTTCAGTTGTTACTGTTATCGAAATTGACTTGATTGTAGATGTGTTAAAAGTCATACTAATTGCTTTGCAAGTAAATTTAACAGTCCCTTCTTTCATATAACTAATTGGAATAGTAAGTTGTGAAGTTGTTTTTGTTTCCAATAATTTATCTAAGTCTTTATCTGATGGACTGGCTGTCCATTCATATTTATAATCGCTATAATCTTGATCATTAACAATAGAAATATCATCTTTTTGGCATGCTAGAGACACAACCGAAGGTCCATAAAGAGTTACTTCAGGCTTTGGAAGATCTGTTGCAGCTTTAACATTTGCATTAAGTGATTCAATAGGCAAATTACATTTAGTTGCTGAAGGAACAATACTTAGATCTAAGCCTATCACAATATTTTTTCCATTTAGCAAAGAGTTAAATGTTAGCGTCATTATTGATGATGTTTTCCATACACACTCCGAAAATGAGGATTTTAATTCTTCAGGAAGGGTGACTAAATTAGTGCAAACGGGATTTAAACTAGCTTTTGAGCTTGATGAAAACTCAATATTTATGCTTTTGAAGTCTTCATTATATAAACCAACTATATCAGAGTCTTGATAAACATTCGCACATGGCAAGCATTGAGCTTGGTCATATATAAATCCATCATTGCACACGCATTCTGGGCCATTACTATTTTCATTACAAGCACAGATTCCATCCACAAATGCTGCCATTATTATGCATTTTTGACAAACACCATTAGTATCCCATTCATCACAAAGAGGATCCAAAACATAAATTTGTAGCTCATTTGAAGACGATCCCTCTAAATCTTGATCTGAACTTGCGCTAAGCTTAGTATTTCCAATTGAATTAAAAGAAACTGTTACTTTTGCTATGCCTGTGGATGTTAATGAACTAGTTGTTCCAGATATTTCGATGCTTGATGATCCTAATGTTACTAAAGTTGAAATAATAAAATCTTCGCCTGATGAATCAAGAATACTAACATTTATTTCAGTCAACACACCTAATGCTATACAGACTGATGAAGAAGAAACAACTAAGTTTTTTACCCCAACTATTGAAAAAGTTTCTGTGGACGTTAAGGTGTCTATGCAACTCCCTTCTGCTATTACTGCAAATGTTCCTTCTGTTATTACATGGAGGCTTGAAAAAGTTGTAATTCCATTAACCATTGATTTAATTGTAGTGCCTGAAATTGTTCCTTGAGGACTCAAAGTTATCGTTAATTCGCAGCCTGGATTAAATGGAGCAGCCATTGTATCATCGGTATATGATGAAACAATAATTTCTAATACTGACTTAACATCAGTTGGCTAAATAAATATTGCAAGGTTACCGGCGAAGGATAAAACAGAATATGGATAAACTATTATTAATTCTGCAGGAATAAAGTAGCCAATTGAAAAAGCAGTGTACAGCCTCTTAGTGCCAACTGATGAGAAAATAACTGAAAAATATGTTTGAGAGGTAGGAATATTATAAATAATGTCTTCCAATTCAGAGGCATAGCTATAGATAGGCAAAGCAGAAATACCTTCACTGCATGCAAAATCTATAAACACTTCTTGATTTATTAGTATTTTAGTGGCTCTTGGTGTTAAAGTGATAGATTGACCATAATCTTGTGAAGCTGTTATAGAAAACGAATAAAATTGGCATCCGTAGCACATGAGAGTAACAGTAAATGTGCCTATAGCATATAGACTAACGTATTTATTGAAAGTGCCTGTAAATTCTTGAGTATATAACGTAAAGATAGCAATTGGATTCATGTCAATATATAATATCTTGCTTACTGTGACAGTATTTGATTCTTCATCTTTGAGGGTAAAACTCAATAGAATACTATCTTCATCATCAATATTATATGATACATCTGTAAAAGTTAGCAAGGACCTAGCTAGGCTTAGCAGGCACAATACAAATAACATTATATCCATTTAATTATTTTAAAAATATGTAAAGGTAAATATGGAAGTCTAAACTAAATCTCGATAGTTTTCAGCATAGTTAATCTAACTATATATATCTTTATTGGGTTAAAATCTTTTTGTTGTGTTAAGCTCAAGGGCCAAACTTGTTTCCCAAAGTTTGAAATTTTCATGATTTTTTTGTAATTTTAAACTCTTGAAAATGAAGCATCCTGAAGTTTTTGCAAATTTTGAAGCATCCTGGAAGAATCTTTGAAAATTTTATCTATAGTGAAGCGAAAAATATTTGAGCTTTCATTTACATATTTACTAGCTAAAATCAATTTATATATTAGCTATTTATTATCTTCTGATATAAGCAAGTATAAATAAGAATCACTACTACATGAAAAAAACTTAAAATTTAATCAAAGCATCCACCTCAAACATAGCATTCTTAAAAATGCTGATGCTAATCCTATTAAAACTCTTTAAAACCAGAAAATAAAACTATTACGATTTTACTTAAATAATACACAAATAAGCTTAATTCATCTGATTAAATACTTTCTGTATAATATAACCTGTAATAATCAATGATATAAGTAAAATCTTATACAAAATGTCTCAAAGATATTCTAAGGATGCAGTTAAGAGGTTAAAGACTAGAACCAAATTGCATAAAGCGATCAAGGCGATACCGTTGCATAAGTTCAGAATTAAACGGCCAGTAAGAATGATGTCAGATTGGCCTTCTACCAGGATAAGCAATCCATCAACACCATTTGATTTATCAGAAGCATCAAAAACAGTCCGTGCATATCTAGAAGTTAACTCTAGATACTATAAAAGGCTTAATCGAATACCCTCAAAAGCTAACAACATTGCAATTGACTATATTTATGAAAATCCTGAAATCGACTCAGAATCATATTGTAATTGTAATCAACCTTACTTGTTAGGAGAATTAATGTTTAAATGTGAAGGATTTTGTGGAAACTGGTATCATCCTGAATGTTTGAAAATGAAATTCGAAGAAATTGAAAGGCAAAAGAATAGTTCTGTCCGTTGGTATTGTCCGAAATGCATCAATAGGGCAAAAGAAGTAATGATGGAATGCTATGAAACACCATTAAAGTATCGAACTGCGACAATCGGCTAGTGAAATTTTATCTAACTATTCGTTTGTTAATCATCTTATCCAAAACATCCTTTATAAAGCAATAATAAATACCTATACCATAAATTATTTTTATATATAAGCCAAGTATCTGATAGTATTTCAAATTTGAGCATCCAATTCTAGCATCTAAAACTTTATCTCATAGCATAATTATATATTTTTTAACACTAATCTATGCTTGAATTAATACAAAATCATATCTAATATATTTTCAAAAACAAATGTATTTCCCTATATTTTCGCACATACAAAATTAATTTCCATTTACAACTTACTTAATTGATATACTTATAATACTTAACTAAATCAATTTGATTCCTAATTGAACTATAGTAATTTCTAGCAAAAGACTTTTATCAACATCTTCCAAGAAAAGCGATCTCTTTATATTCCAACCAATATTTCTCATTATATTATCGATTACTAAAATACCTCAGAATCTCTTTCTTTCAAAATATATTGTTTTTAAAATTCTACTTTTCTACATTTTAAATGATTTTTCTGAAATATCTCTAAACAGAAAATAATATTCTAAATTCTAAGTCCTTGGGTTAAGTATAATTAAGTATAAGTTGCATACTTGGAGAATCATGAATATTTAAATTAACTGCCAAAGATTAAAGCAGATAAAAAGGGAAACGCCTAATTTTAGATCATTAGGAATAAAATCAACTTGATCAATAATCTGCAGCTGTTGCGAGGAATATTAACATTATAAATGCTTCAATAAGCATTTCAGCAGTAACTAGATAATTCTCAAACAGATGCTTTTCTGTATTATTAATTTTTTCATATTCCAACAGAAGGATTAAGTTTAAATTGGCATGCTGAAAGGGTTGATTTGTTGGTATTCTTAGTTTTATATGCTAATTCTAATAATAAATTTGGAGAGAATATAAAACAAAAAAAGTGAATGAGATCTTTTCCATATCTAATTAACTCCATACCTTATAAAATGCACACAATTCATTCTCAATTTCAATTAAAATGTGTGAATCATTAATTTCTCAAAATTGGAATATAAATTAAATAAGAACTTGCAGTTCAAGTTTCACAATTTAATAATAAATTACTTTAATATTATTAGCCATATTTTATTGAAATATCCCAAAAAATCCTACCAAGCATAAATTAACCAAATAAAACTTTAAAAACAAATGCTATATAATAATATAATGCTAAAAAGTTTAATAAATTACTTATCCTTTATAACGCATAGCCTTTAATATTATACTCAGCAAATTTATTAAGTATCAATCTTTGTTCACTAAGTACATGATCAATACTGGTCTCAATACTTTTTTGCTCTTTTTGCATAATCTTAAGCTTTTCTCCTATATATTTCACATCTATAAACTGTTGTTTAACAAAGTTGATATCTCGTTCAAGTTTTTTCTCTATTTCCAAAAGCATTTCTGATGGGGCAATGTACTTTTCTAAAGAGTGTTTAGACTGAATACTATGATTAGCTAAGTGTTTTAGTCTGATGCCAATCAAAAACATGCTATTTAGATTATGATTGTTTTTAGCTCTTAGCATTGAAGCTGCAGTTTTTATAATATTGCTCGCTGTATGCTGTATTCGCATATTGTTTTTAATTCTTTTGATTTCTAAGTAACTGTGAAATTCTTGCTTGTTAAAACTTACTGCTGAGTTCAAAGCAGCGACATAAAGGGATATTAAAATTAGCCCAACAATCCCAGTGATGCATATAAAAAGTCTTCCAATATCAGTTTTTGGATAAACATCACCATAGCCTACTGTTGTCATTGTGATTATGGCACACCACCATCCATTTGTCGCATATTTAAAATACTCTCCTTCCCAACCTTTTGCTATATATCCCCTTTCCATATTTCTTATAATATACCCAGCTATAAATACTGTTCCTATTGCAAGAGGAATAATTACAACTAATGGTTTCAGTTTCAAATCAGCCTTCATAGCAAAAAAAACTGAAGAATTAACTCCATATTTTTTGCTTTTAGATTGATTTTCTGGGGACATCCACACTGTATAATTTGCATAGAGTTTCATAAAATGGTAACCTTTGATAAATGATAATGATGATAATATTGTTGATGATTGGTAATAAAGGTGTCCTTGAGGGGTTGGACCTTCGAATATAAGATTGAGATATGGAGGGTCAGAGATAAGGGAAATGAGGATTTCAGTTATAAGATAAAGGCGCTCACGGAGGCTCAGATCAAGCATACTTACATTTTCAGATTTTTGGTTCAGTTGTAAAAAATTTTTGTAATTCATACATATAAGCAAGCCTAACTATAATTTACATATGATAATAGAAAAAATGCAGTTGATTCCTCTAAGAGAATTGATTAATATAAGGCTTTTTGAGGAGTCGTTATAAACTGTTAATTCGTAGTACATTTCAGCCTATTTGAAGCTTACTTCTTGGAAGGATATGAAGATTGAAATGAAAGCTAGGGAACAGATTAAAAAGTCTATCATGATTTTTCTTTTAAGAATGCTTTCATAGTTAAATAAGCTGATAATATTGTATTTTGCGGTTAGTCTATTGAATTTCATTGTCCAACTTGGAGCTCTGGGTTCTTTGGCTATATTATCTGAAGTATTGTCTACCATTTTATTACAAGAAGAATTTTGAGATTATAAATAATTGTATGATAGAAAAATTTTGGAATTGGAATATAAATGCTTACTTCTTTATTTCAGGGAGCTACCACATGATGCCAAAATATAAAAGTTTAAAGTTTAAAGTGGGTGATAGTTAAGGTGGCATGATTTAAACTTGTCCGATCGAGGTTTGTTTGTCTTAGTGTCAAAATGATTGAGGCAAGTCTTGTGTTCACCTTGTTTTTCTTGAAGAATCCAGCTTACTTTAGGCATGTCTTGAAGTTCAGGAGGTCTTTACTGTTTCTTTTCTTTAGTGTCAAAATGATTGAGGCAAGTCTTGTGTTCACCTTGTTTTTCTTGAAGAATCCAGCTTACTTTAGGCATGTCTTGAAGTTCTTATGGTAGTTCTAAAAATATAAAAGCAAAAATGATAATAAAATTAAAGTTATATATCAAAGTAAAAATTTGATAAATTATAGAATTAAAGCATATTCTTTGACCGATCTATAAATATGATTTTGAAAAAAATTCTTACTTTATTTTAACAGGTTATAATAGTCAAGTAAATCCTTGATATAGCTTGTTCTTATTGATATCTATTCCTATTCCAATTTATTGTAAATTCTAGCTATAGAAGTTATTAAATCCTTAAATATGCTTCTCCATAATAAACAAAAAAATTGTTATGCTGCCCACCAAGCCCAATACTAGCAATCGCTACCACTCATTAAAAAACTGGTTTTGATTATGGAATTATTATCACTGTTCTATCTCAGAATCGTGAGTCTTTTCTTCAGCATTTTTTATTGTTTGATAACTTCATTTATTTTTAGGTATTATTTCCGGATTATCAAGGAGTTTTCGGTATAATCCCGTGCACTATTCTACGAGAAAATGAGGAGTTGCAATAAGGTTTTCCTGGTTACTCCCTGCACTTGATAATTATTCAAACAAAGAAAAAGGATATCCAGCTCTAAATTTTCTATAATCGTTAGCAGATTCGTTTTGAGACTTTATATTTAGGAATTATACAGCAAATAGTATAATATAAAAGCATCAAATATTTTATAATTAAGCAAAGATTTTATTCATAAGTCTACTATAACAATATTAACTTTACTAGTTATAATGAATATGCTATTTATTTTGATTATAAAACTATGAATTTTGGAAATTTTACTATAACAGCAATTTTTATCCTTTATGTAATCATCTGCCAACACAACTGGCGCACATCAATTTTTTATTATAATCATGCTAATGAAATGGACAGCAAGTATAATGCTTATAGGTGACTATCTTACTACAAAAACAGATTAGTATTAGCATTAGTTAGGAATTATCGCTTGACTATTGTCCAGCCCTTATTAATTTATAAACAAAATATTAGTATTAGACAAAAACAGATATGGGCTTATTTTTTATAACAATAAATTCTCATTTTTTGCACTTACAATTTACTATACTTTCAAGCTTACAAAGAACTTAAATCTCTATTTATGGAGGCAGTTTTTGGATCAGTGCCTGATTTCGCCCAAAAGGCTCAAAACCCCAACACAGTACATCTAGACAACATATAGAGTCTTTCAGCGGCTCAGCATATAGAATAAACTAACCATCTATAGCTATTTTAACATAAAATATGGATCAGGAGTGCCTATACAATAGCACTGAGTCAAAGATCTATGCGGTGTCAGCACTTGTCTACCTTATTATATGGTCTATTTGGCATATAAATAGCAAGTATTTAAACAGCCAGTTCGTAAATTCCTTACACAAACTTCTCGCTTTTACTTTAGCTCTAAAATTCTTCCTTGAACTATCCTCTTTTCTTGTTTCCTACACTTGTCAGAATACCGAAATGTGGAGATATTGGGTTCTCTTCGAAGGTTCATTATTTTGTTTATACAACACCAGCTGGTATATGGCCCTGATACTCATAAGCAATGGGTTCTGCCTAACTCGAGAGAATTTTGAAACTAATGAAATCCATACTATGATCATAAGTTGTGGAGCTATCTATATAATCCATAGTCTATGTCTTCTACAAGAAAGTTACTCAGAGGTTTTACTATTTATAATGCTAATAGTCCTAAGGCGCTTTGCATTATCTTGGCTTGAAAAAGTCAAAGGCATATTAAAAGGCAGAATCAATATGATGGAACGAAACAGACTTGCCACATCTTTGCAATCTACAAAACTAAAGCTTAGTATGATAAATACTTTTGCATGGCTTTTGCAATTTTATTTTGCTGCTGAAATCTTAGTTGTTGGGGTGTTTTTGATTATTGAAGTTTTGAAATATGGTTTAGACTATATTACTTATTTTAAGATCATTGATGAGGTTATTGAGCTCATTGGCTTTGGAGCAACATGCTTGATATTTTTCCCTAAGTTTAGAGGGCAATATTTCGATTTAGAAGAATACGAAACAGGACATGAGTTTAGAGAAATTACTCCAATGTATGAAGCTAATGTTGGGGAGCAGGGATTAGTTGAAGACAATTATGAGAAGTTACCTTTTGTTCTGAGGAATCCTGGGGAAGACGAGATGAATATGGAGAACCCTTATAATAATTTCATGATTGCAATGCCTATGAGCTTGATTTATTATAGGGATGTTGCAGCTAGTGAGAGGAGGGATCAGGTTAGTGACATTAACGAACCTTTGATACCAAGAGAGTTAGATCGGAGTTCTTAAGTATTTAACATATTTTGTGTTTTCATCATGTTCTTGGGAATATTTATATATCAAATTTTGGGTTAGAATTGAGATTTAAACATTAGAAATTATGATATATTCATTTTGTTTTGGAATATATGAAAAGCTATATATTAATGAGAATTTAGCCATTAATTTGTAGGTCTATTTGGCTTTAAGTACTGCATTATAATTGTGTATAGTTTTGAAATAAAAAAATGGTTAAAAATTTAAACCATTTAATTTGTATATGCTACG